>KK121132.1:293559-343202 GCA_000611955.2 Stegodyphus mimosarum | reverse complement strand
ACCAGAGATTTCATTTGATGAAGTAATAAGCGATTATTTAAATTTCCGGATGCAATTAAGAGCTCGAAATTAAACCGCAGGTAAACCGAGCATCTCATTAAAAACAGGGCCTGGACTACTTTTACGTGAGATTTGAAAGTCATGTTCTCTAATTTGTTCTTTTTCTGTATGGCGGTGATTCAAATACAGTCGCAGTTACAAGGTATAGTGAAAGAAGTCCATTTTATCTGCGAAAGATTAAGTCAACACGTTATCTCTCTGGTATTATTCCGATATATTTCTAAGTTTTTATTAACGAATTGCTGAAGATTTTTGCAAAGGTAAGAGGAAAAGCCTTAAGATTCATTTCTACTGCCTAGTCTTATATTTTTTTAAATTATTCAGAAGTGAACACCTTTCAAGGTAGGTACGGACATTCATAGATTGTTTCGCAGTGAAAAGTAAAACTATAAACTTTAAAATCATTGCGTATCATTTGTTCTAAATATTGTATTTAAATTTAGAAAAATATTATTAAAGCAGCGAAACTGAAAATAATCATGCTAATGAAAACATTAGGTATTAAAACTAAAAAAAGGTACTCAATAGTCATTATTTATAAAGGTAATGAGATAAAATATTTCTGATTCCTAGTAAATGTCACATGCACATATAAGGAAACGCTTTGAGAACAAATATACATTTTTCCAAAGCAGTAAACTTTATTTGGAGGATGGGCTTTCTATAGACAAATCTTAAACACAAGCTAATGCTATACTTAACTTCTGTGATACATTTATTAACAGGCTAATTATCAGCTGTTTGGTCAACTGAATTCTATATGACTTGTCAGATATATGTAAATTATTTATAGACTAAAGCTATCTTTTAAGAACGCATGCATGGCGTTAAAATACGAGCTTTTAAGTTGCCGTCAGACGAAATTATAAATGTGTCAGGAATTTTAAGATTCCTTATTTAATGAGAAAAAACTTTATATAATTATCATACTAAAGGTACGTTGATATTTATACACTAAATAATATTTCGGGTGTGCCTGAGTAAGTATGATTTCATGTTTAACCATTTGACAGAATTCAAACTTCTGGAATACCTGACTTAAACCATTATTCTCGAAAACTTGGGATATTTACTTCGAGTGTTTTGCACTCGTAATTCGAAAAAATTATGGAAACTGATTGGAAAAGTTCATTTGAGCTGTAGCACTGCTGCCTCTATTAAAAAATTAATAAAGTTAGCACTCGGCGGGTGCTAAGAGAGTGCTTTTTGAGGAGGCAGCTAGTCCTCTCGAAGCGTCGAACTAGAAAAAATTCGAGCGTAAAATCAGATTAAATAAAAGCGCCAGAGCCTAATGCCTCTTTTCTCCATCCATCCATCCATCCATGCTGCTGTGATGCCATTTTTTTTCGCATAGGGAATATCGAGGGGAAAAGGGGATTGTGGGGAAATTTTTACTTCTTCCTTTGGGGAAATGTTACCTCGAATTTATTCGTTATACGAAATAATGAAAATTTCATATATATGTTACTCCTTTTTTGTTATTGGCAACGTTCGTATTGATTAAGTTAAATTGAGTAATAATGGCGGTTTAATATTTTGCTTTGGATTTCAAATGCGAATGATCAAGAATATGCAGCTGAAATGTTTTGAAGACTAAAATTTATTTAAAATTTCGATGTAGTGCCTTTTGTTCCTCGAGTTAATTCATGTTTGTTTACCTTTTTTTTTCGAAATCCATTATATTTACTTTTTTTCGGCTTAACTTTTGAGAAAATATTTTTTACTTAATTTTTTTTTAAATTTGATAATAAGAATTTTTTTATAAAATGGAAGGTGGAAGTAGATGCATTTAATTAAGTGTTAAGTACTTGCACCTAATAAAACATCAATTGCTTATCAATGGTAAGAAATTTACCTAATTCAGTTTTCAATCTAAATCGAAGAGCTGCACTACCTATGAAAACCTATCTGCGATTAATGCAGTTAGCGTAGCATTTCATGTAAATGATTAAAGGATTTTTTTTTCATTGCATAAGAAACCAGTGTTAATTTACTGAATAATTAATGACACGTTTTCACCTGGATAACACCTGCCATTGCAACACTTTTGAAGATCCTCAGTGCAGTCGCGGTAATCAGTGCCTATCCTAGACCGCTGGCCGCCCGCCTGCGAAGTAAAACTGGCCGTCCTTTTTTCCAGAAATATAATATATTGATAATCATTTGGCCGCCCTTACATTTGGCCGCCCACGGGTTTTGTACCATTTTGCAGCCGCTATGATCGGTCCTGATGATAATATTCTAGTAAAAACTAACACACAAGCTTTGATTTTGATTTTAGTGAACCTTTCTGTGGTATCAGAACACAGGGATAACGCGATGCTACTTTTGAGCAATATACTTCAAAACTGTCCGAAGATAAAGTAGGAACTAGTTCTCTGTTTATGGACAGTGACCCACATCCTCATCCAATAGTGCAAATTAAGAAATACCTAATAAATAAGGATAATTTTACAACTTTCTGACATGATTTAAACATGCATCTACCATGGTCCCCCCCCCCAAAAAAAAGAGTTCAGTTTTATACTTCCCGTTCTACTGGGCCGATTGGCGGAATTCAAACTGCGTTTTTCATATCTCGAAAGCTCGATTTAGAATGTGTTCCGATTTAGGATTTATATATAGCATTGTTCTAATACAGATAGTTTGGCCAAAATCGGAGTTTTTCTGAAATGGCATGCCAATTTTTTTTCATATTGCTATTATACGACTCAAATTATGCCTAAATATTAAATTTTGTAAAATTTGGTGCAAAATTTAAGAAGAAATTCCAAAATTTATCTTGGCGCATTTTCAGAAGTTTTTGCCAAAAATAATTTACCTGGCGAACTTCTTAATCATACTTCGAAATATTTTTATTAAAGTGCGTAAGCCATATTTGGCGTATAAAGATATGCCGATTTTCAAAGCGCACCAGTATGTAAATTCACGTATATCTTAGGAAATTTTGAATAAAAAGCTTTAATTTTTTGTAGGCATGTTTAGAAATACATCTACTTCAAGATGACGGTAAAAATTTTATAGGTTATGATTCGATGTTTTTCGAAAAAATTATGAACATGACTTAAAATTACAAACTTTAAAAATAAATCATAAAAAGTTCGCGAATTTTATTTGGACTGAACCCAAATTTCGAAATGTGAAAGGAAGAATCAAATACGTTTAATCAAAAAAGAGATATTAATAAATATGTGCCAAATTCAATTAACGTTGGAAGAGCTAAAATTTTTAGAGCTAATGTTTTAAAAACTACTCGTGCGATTTTTACAGAACTTGGCAGTCTGGTATAATTTAAGGCGTAGAATCGATTGACATGTCATTTCAGAAAAAGTCAATTTTGTGTCAAAATACCTGCATTAGAACAATTCTATACATAAATCTAATACATATCCTAAGTCGCGCTTTCGAGACAAGCAAAAGGCAAGCTGAATTTCATCAATTGGTCCAGTAGAAAGAGAGATATGGAAGTGTACCTTTTTTTTTTGCAGTGTATGTGCTTGCCAGATATCCCGTAAAAGCCATTTATCTCAAAAATTTTGCTTTGGATAATTGAGACATATTGATGAGAGTGAAACTTCTTACTTCAAGATTGATTTTACAATCCTTTCCTGAATAATCCTTTATACCAGATGCATGGGACTCTATGCGAATAGACATGCAGTGTACTAAAATCTTCTCAGATTCGTGTTCTACTTAAGATATGCATTTAATTTATTTACAAATAATTGTCTTTTTAAATTATTTTGATTATAGAGAAACAGCTAATCCTTTTTATGCTCTAAATTGTCTTTAATTCAACATGCTGAATATCTAAAACATTTATGTTGCAATTCTGAAAGCTGATGGAATAAAACTTGCAGTGTTTAGGCTTATATGTATAAGTATCAATATTATTGCAGAATGTAGTATACTGGCAGTTGTAGTATACACAGACTGTTTTTAATATCTCTTTTCCGATTCGAAATGCATTTTTAGCTTTCTAGAAAAGACAGAATAAAACTCTTCGAATATTTTGTGTACTTGCAAAGATTAGATCGAAAAGTAATGAAAAATTGAAACGAAATAAGTGAATTTAATTCCAAAAACAACTTAAGCAAGCAAAAAAATTATAAGTATACTAATGCTCACCATTAAATTTGAAAAATATTCCCTTTTTATGAAAATTGTTATTGGCTTATCTAACTAGAAGCTGTGAACGTGAAATGTTGGTTGAGAATGCATTAGATTGTATTAGACGGCTAAAGATTAATTCATATTAATCAGTTATATGTTACAATAACTTTCTCCTAAAAATATCACTCAACGCACTGGGTGCCCAAGTCTTTGAAGCATCTGAATTGTACGGTCTTACAAAGATGATGCAAAGGCAGCAATGCCCAGTAAAATATATCAATAGCCGCTTACCTAATTGAATATTATTAAGAATCACACTATAACTTCCATAAATTTTTTAATGCTGATGCATGCCAGATGTCATCTTGAATAAAGCTTGCGTAATCTGCCAGAAATGTCCAGTTGCTTTTAAATAATGACATTGCGATGTGTAATTATTGAAAGCGTCTGTCTCGTGTATATTTTGAATTTAGATCAATATCTCATTTAATTTAGTAACTATACTAATTTAACGATTAGTCTTTTACCTCATTTTTTTAACTGTTCCAATTTAAACAGATTTCCAACTGGTGCTCCCAGCAAATAACGAATAAGTTCGCGGTGTTTCATCGTTAAAGCGTGAGTATTGTGTCTGAACAAATTAAATTTAGTTTTTAAACTAAAGGATTGTTAGGGAAGAAATATGAGCATAACATTTTTCATGTGATCATGAACCTATTTTTTGAACACCACATTTTATAATATTCGGTTTAAAAATTTCGAAAATGAGTGTATTCATTTGGCAGAAAGTATACGTGCTTTCATAAAGAATAAAGAAATGCCTTGTATAGACACCGTTCACGAACGGCCGAATATTTTTAGGCAGGTAAAATCCATGAATATCCCTTCAAATAGTTTTCCTTTATATTACATATATAATAGAAATTCTAGCAATGCATAAAGTGGCAGTCGAATGCTCCGTATTTTTCGCTGTTTATGTAACAAAAAGTATGTGAATAAAGCACAGATAATGCTACACAGTGAAAAAATTGCTAAAATTTCAATATAATTTTGAATATTGAAATTATTTTAAAGAATATTTATTAATTGGTTTAGGTCTTGAAAACATATTCAGTTCATTAAAGAAAGCAGGTATATTCACTAAACATTACTTAACCAGTTATACTATGCGGCTCGAGAAGAATTGACGATTGCCGTTATTAAATCCTACTTCATGTCAGCCGATTAAAACAAGAGCCCTTAACAGTATCAAAATCATCAAGAGCAGACAAAGAATAGTAGGATAAGGGTGCTTTAAAGAAAAATTGCGTACCTAATGACTTGAGTTGCTATCTGATGAGTAAAAAAAAACGAAAAGGCTTGAAGAATGTAATTAACCAGGAACAGCCTTACACATAAAACACGATGAGCCAATACGTAAAAAATGAATCGTAAAGGGTATATATAAAGAAAAAATAGTGCCTTACAATAATAATAATAATACACCTCACTAATCATGATACTTAATACACCTCACTAATCATGATAGTTAACTGATAATCATTATTGCAATATAATAGAAGGAAAGACGTACTTGAAATAATACAATGCGCTGTTAACTCATAGAGGGTTCTCTCTATGTAGGAGTATGAATCAGTTATGAGCCGAAAAATAATAAAATTATGGAGCAGTTACCATTATACGGAGAAAATATTAAATATTACGAGGCTTTAAAATACAGGGTGTTTATAAAGTCCCGTACCCATTTTGATGTTTAATAACTCATAAAATAATAAAGATAGATTAAAATTAATAACATAAATGGTTAGATAGACTCAGAAAGTTTCATGACGCTTGTCAATGAACTTCCACGTGTGCCCCTTTCGTCTCACGGAGAATATTAAGTCGATATTCAATTTCACGCCAGGTACCGACAAGCAGGTCGGCATCCACAGAGGCTATTACGCTTGTAATTCTAGCTTTTAGGTCATCAATGCTCGACACTGTCCTCCTGTAAACGTTGTCCTTTACAAATCCCCAAAGGAAAAAAGTTCAGCGGCGTAATATCAGGTGATCTAGGTGGCCAAGGAATTAGACCTCCTCGTCCAATCCATCTTCCTGTAAAATAGTCATTCAAAAAACTACAAACGATGGTACCCCAATGAGGTGGTGCACTATCTTGTTGCAAAAAGACATGTGACTGAAGCTCTTTTAGTTGTGGAAATACGAAGTTTTCCAGCATGTTTAAGTATACGACTGATGAGACCGTCTTTTTTGTAAAAAAAAAACGCCCAATGACTCGGTCGTGCATTAGTTTACACCACACATTAACCTTTGGGGAATCCCTTTGTGCCTCACGGTATTCATGGGGGTTTTCAGATCCCCATATGCGAACATTATGGCGATTAACAATGCCAAAACGATGAAAGGATGCTTCGTCGGAGAATATTATGCGCTTCAGAAATTTAGCATCATCTTCTATCTTCCTTAGCATATCTGTTGCAAAGACCATCCTCCTAGGCCTATCGTCCGGTTCCAAAACTTGAACAATTTGAACTTTGTATGCATGCAGTCTTAATTTTTTCTTAATAACCTTGTACACCGTCGATATTAGCATACCCAATTCTCTTGCCGCTGATCTCACAGATCTTCTAGGATTGTGTAAAAATGTCTATCTGACAAATCAAAATCATCAACATCAAAATCACTTGTTCAGGGACGTTCGGAATATCTGCGATACTTCCAGTTTCTAGAAAATTCTTTTTCCACCGCAAGATGCTGCTTTTGGATGGAGGATCTTTTTGGTAAATTCTTTTGCAATTTCTCTGTATTTGCATTATGGATTTCGTTTCTATGAACCACCATAAAATCTGTGCTTTCTCTTGTGGTGTATGCATTCTCCTTAATATCCGGTCGAATAAAACATCACATACAAAAGTACTAGAATAAAGACATCCAAAGTAAACATAACATTGCAATAGTTGCCAAAAATAAAAGAGAGAAAAATGCAATTAATAAGCAGACGATATTTAGAAAAGTACAGATATTTAGACTGGAAAATGAAATTAACCACACGCGCAGACGATATTTACAAAAGTAAAGATATTCAAACCTGAAAAGGAAAATATATAAGTTATTCCATCAATAAATGCCATAAGTTTGTTTATTAGTCCAAAGGGATTTAGTCCCGAAGGACTATTACTTTCGTTTTGCGATTTTGCGTCGGAAACACAAAAACGGCGTATCACTTTTCAAATTGTTGCCACTAAATGTTATCGCTCTGCATTAAATTTTAAAAAATGAAAAATCTGCATAAATGTATGCATTTTTTTTTTTTTTTTTTTTTGACGTAACTTTCTCTTCAAAAATCGTCTGCGTGCGTTGCACGGGAAAATAAAAAGGAATTGTAATTACAGTTGTAAATAAATAGCCAAATAAATGTGAAATTCGTAACAATATTCTCTAAAACTTTAACGAATTTTTCATTAACAAATTCAAAGATTTCAAAGCCAGCAATACCAACGTTGTACAGAAAAACATTTTTATCTCCAGCGCGTGAGAGCGTGTACCGAAATTTCTAAAGATAGGCTCAATTTAAAATTATTTTGCGATATTGCTGTTGAACTGAATTTTATGGTTTAAGTGCGAAGAACATGGTATTTAACAAATAAAGGTAACACACAAAATGTTAAATAAACGTCCTATTGGACGTAATTTAAAATCTAAAACATTTCAGATTTTATCTTCATTATTTTATGAGTTATTAAACATCAAAATGGGTCCGGGACTTTATAAACACCCTGTAACATGTCAAACGAAAACATAAAACAAAGGTTAAAATTATTAAGGCACAGCAAACTTAAAAATGGCGTCATAAATTAAAAAGCAAGACGATTAAAATTGTAAAGTAGTTTTTATGGCAATAAATTCGGCTGGAGGGCCAGGGCGATAAGTTGCGATGACTGGATGCATTGGCCAATGATTGGATGTATTAATTAGCTGCAAGTAGAAGCTGAAAGAAATTAGAGAAAGTTCCCGTGATACATTATTTTTATACATCATATGCATACGCAATATTATTTGCTAATTAGTTGCGCATGAAATTTTTAATACATAGCGTTACTTATTATTTTCAAATTAAACTCACAATTTCTTTAAGATCTGTTTCATCTGATCTTTAAGAGCTGTTAGGATTTTCAAATGCCATCTGAGCGCTTTGAAAGTTTTTCCAAGACTTTTATTTAACAGTGATTCTGTTATTATTGCATCTATACATAAGCTGTACTTCGGACATCAGTAAATGTTTTACTACCTGAATTGTCAGTATTCACTATTTTTCACTGGTGACACGATATAAAGAAAATTAGAAATACCGCTGCGATTTCGTAGCAGTACGTATCAATATTAAGGAATGCCTTAATGATTTGTCTTGGTGTCTCCCAGGTGAAGAAAACCAGAAATGCTAGTTTTAAAGAAACATAGTACGTATGTTAGCATTAAAAAGGCGTTATGTGTAGTTTCTACTAAAATTGTAGTATTTTGCTTGAGTTTCATTAACGAAAGTTTATTTAATTTATATTTTTCCTATTTCCTATTCGTCGCCAAGAAGTTTCGGAATTTATGTAGATTTGATTTATCAGTATAAAGTGAGAGGCATAGATCGTAATTGCGTCTTTTAGGTATTAAAACTGACTGCCTGCCTTTTAAATTGCCTCTAGGCTGCCTCGATCTGACTGAAAAATCTCAAGCTGGATTGAAATAGTAGATTCAGAACTTTTGAGTCATTATCAGCGGTTCTCAGTGAAATTTGTAGCTTCTGGTCGGAAGAAATTACATATTATAAATAGAAGCACTTTTAAAAAGAATTTGTGTTTACATCCAGGTTCAGGTGACTAATAGTTTTATTCTGCAATATTTTTTGTGAAACCCTCACAAATGATGAAGTAGAATCAATTTAATGTACACTTGCATCTATTTGCTTGTAGAGTTTAGTTATTCTAGCAAGAAAAACTCACACAAGAAACCAAAGTAACACCTTGGTAAATATAAAATTGAGCTGTAATGTGTTTAGCTTAAGCTAGGAGTTACGTAATGAATAATAAGTTTGGGAGTGTCACATTGAGCAGATAACCAATAACCTGTCTGTTTTAAACCTTATGAATTTAATGCATATTATAAAACGATTTATGTATGCTATAGGTATTAGAAACTATTTTATTAATGTATAAACATGCTTCACAAATTTTGCTTCGCTATGTGAAGAGCTATTTATATTTAATTGGTTACATTTTTAAAACAAGCAAGTTTTATACCTGTTTTGCACATGTGCTATAGCTGCCCACACGGTATAGTATCTAGGGGAGCCTACTGCAGTACCGACGGGTTCGGGTTTGAGTCTCGGAAAAGGTATGGATGTTTGCAAATATATGGTGTCTTTGCGACATGGGTTGAAAATTGGGATGGAAAGTAGAAGTCCAGCCCCCTTGAGACCATTCTTCCATTAACAAGACAACAACATGTACTTTAAATATGTTTTTCTAGCTCGAAGTGGTATGAATGACACTGTTAGAGAGCGTCAAAACAGTCCATTTATAGACAAAATTTGAGAACTGTTGGTTTAGCTGTTATGCTCGAATTGTTATTAATGTCTCTTCTATGGCAGCATTCAGATATCTCATTTGGCTTAATTTTGTTTGAAACAAATCTCACTTCCAGCAAGAGGAAGACTGTTCATATTATTTGAATTAAAAGTTATTTATTTATTTACTTATCACTACTATTATTGTCGTTGTAGTTGCAAACCGAGCATGATTTTTCGTTTCAATATTTACCAAAGTTTAGCTTTAGAAGTTGTGTAAACAGATTTATGCAAATTTTACCTACTCTTATTACCGCCAGTACGAGGGAAAAAAATAACGACAGATCCTTAGATTTACTACTGTTAGCAAACTTTAAATAGAGCCAAAGACTTGTCCGAACGTGATGAATGTACGGGCTTACTGATTAACAAGAATAGACAGACGCCTAACTATAGAATCCCTTAGTTTAGTTAGCTAAGCCTATTTTTATACATTTTACTACTTTGTTCTTATTCTGAACATTTGCATTTGTTCATGCTGCCAAGCGCACATATCTGTTTCTATTCTACTTAGTCAAGGTAACATTTTTCTAAAAAGAACAGAAACTGATTACGCTTTAAAGCCATAGTATTACAATTAAGTTACTGTTCTCAGTTTGTGTAATTTTTACTTTTGTCTGAAGACAGAACAATGTTGCGAATAAATCAACAGTAAGTTAGACCTTTGCGAGCTGAAAATATATGATATGTACATCACATGACTTCCTTGTACAGAATATTAAATTACACTCTTTTTTTCCTGCTTTTCATCTAAACTTATTTCTGGAATTTCATTAGAGATATCTTTCTTATTCAATTAATTCAGTTCTCACTTCGCGGCAAGGCAAACAATATCTTCATTAAAAATTGAAAGATATAGGGAAACATAAAATACAGTTAAAACAATTAAAAAAAACTTTTTGCGATTAAAATCATAATTCCCACGCGAAAATAAACAACTCGGCCAGCAGGCAGATTTTGCGGTGCACAAAAGTAAAAGTTTCTTTTTGGTCCCATTCGGCAAAAAGACACTGAAGGTGCACAAAGACTTAACTCACTATTCTGCTGAGTTTCAAATTTAAACAGATATGGCTGCTGTGGTAAAAAAATAAGCTCAGCCACACCTTGAACAACTTTTAAATTGTTGATAATTCTGCAACTATAACATGCAGGTTAACTAAAGGCATAAAAATCTTAACCGGAAGATAAAATAGCATAATTCAATCATTTTTAAAACAAAAAATGCACAATTTAACAACACATAAGAATAAAAATAAACTGAGTTCACTGAGCCGAGTAAAAGATTAGGAATACATATAGCTATATACTTATATACTTTTGCTGAGGTCAATTGCAACCAAAATAGGAGGTGCACATCTACATGTTATAGCAGTCCTATATACAAAATTTCAAAGTTCTTAGACTACTCGTTTTTAAGTTATGCGAGAAGCATACATACGTACGTAGTACAGATGCCACGAAATAATCTCTTCTGAATCCATTTTACATTCTGAATCCATTCCAATACAGTTTACATAAAATACAGTTTTTTTGTAATTCGCTTGGAGAAAATGAGTCTTTTATTCTGACCTTACGTACAGATGTCAAGCAAAAACATCGTTAAATTCTATTGGATAGCCGTCAAAATGGATTATTTTCGTCGAAATATGATACCCGGAATTTCTTGTGATTACAATACTTCCTTCCCTTTGCACAGTGAATTAAAAAAAAGTTTTTACTTCCTTGTACGAAGTAAATCGCAAAAAATTTCGGGTGTTACATTTCATCGTGTATTACATTAAGCTATCCAATGCAATTTAACGATGTTAACAATTTAACTTTACCTTTGCTTAAGTGTATCGCACTTACTAGTACATACAGTACAATTAGAAACTGGATGATACGCGCACGCATACTTACTATAATCTTGAGTGCGAACGTTAACAAGGTGGTTTAACATAGAAATGTATGTCAATTTTTAAATTTACCAAACATTATTGAGTGACTAAAACCCATACCGGATACGTTCAACTTATTACATAACAGTTATCTACAAATTTTGAAAATTTGTTACTATTATTTTGAAGGTTGTAGTGACGCTTGCCATGTTGAAAAAAGGCAATTGAAAGACGATTATATAGCGTACAGCTTCACTTATATAGTGGAAAGAGATAGCATGCAACGATCATAGTGCCTTTTATGTTGCAAAATAATTCGAAACTCCATTCTTAAATATTCAAGATTGTTAAAGGATTTCAACAATCAGTATGGTGAAGAATCACATCTCGAAGTCTAAGAAGGCACGATTTGACATCAGCAATATTATCATGAAATTTAACACTGTGGCTGTTCCTTATAAGCTCCTTATCAAGTGACATGTCTGTGTTCTAAGGAAAGAAAAGGTTACTGAGCAAATGGTAACACTGTGCACGCTTGAAATTGAAAAAAATTACATTAAGCTCTGAAGCACAAAAGAAAATATTCTTTTGTAAAATAGATAACAATATTAAACAATGTGATTCAATTCCGCAGTGAATACCTCAGTGCTGATATTTTATTACAAGCAGAAAATGTTCAACCGAATCCTCTAAAAGGGAGCATTCAACTGAACGAGTCAACCGATGTTTAATAATTCCAGTCAGTTGTTGGTATTTCTGAAATTAAAGAAACATTATGACATTAAGGAACATGAATTGCAGGAAAAATTTCTGTTTTGCGAGCTAGTAGAGTTGGCGATGATGTTTTCAATCAGACTGAAACTTTTTTTTTAAACATGAATAGGTAGCCTCAATTTGCACTAATTCCTCTACATTATTGCACAAAACGTTTTGATTTTTTTCGTACATCAAGACAGTGATTTAAATAACTTAAAGCAACATTTTATTCCTGCAGTAAAGGTAGAAAGTTTGCCAGAGGGCGAGGGCCTAATCATCTTTCATGCTCTGTGAGAATAAATTAGTTCTGCTCATACTATACTTCTTTATCACATCGAAGTTCAATGGCTTTCCAACGCCGCATGCTAAACATGGTTTTTGAATTGGGTGCAGAAAATATACTGCTACTTACTAATTAAAAGTGTGATTTTGTTAAAACTTTTGAAATAAGAGAAACAATACTTCGACAAGCTTACTTAGGAGATGTATTTAGCCATCTAGATTAATTAAACACATTTATTCAAAGATCATAAAAACAGCTACGAAAGAATGATTTTCATTTATTTGGAAAAGCTTATCTATAGCTGGCAAAAACAACATTGAAGGCATTTTTACAATTTGCAACCACCTACCTGTGTGAAATGGAACTGTCATCATTTTCGTACATGTAAACAAAAATCAGAATCAGCTCAGATGCCCTGGTTCTTTCAAAAATGGTACCTCATTTTAAAAGTATTATTATTGTGAATAAACAGCAACGCGCAGTTATTAAAAGTGATACATTATTTTATGTATATATAAGATTAAAAATATGTAAATTAAATTTAACTTTAATTTCCAACAGTCCTTAATACTTCTTTTTTTTATTTCCTGTTTCTAGCCAACAAATAATAACTGCTTATAATTAATCTCTCTAAACAAAGCCATTCCGAAACTTATCTTTGTTCCAAGATTCTTACATAGCGCTAATGATTCTCGAATATTTCATATTTACATAACACTTTAACCAATAACGATTTTAAATTTGGGAAACGAAATTTAAAATTAACCAACTAAAATGAAGGAAATCAAAAATAAAACATTCTGAAGTGTAATTTTATCTCAGACCTGATATATTTCCTCTCTCAATTCCCTGCTGTCAACACGCTTGCCACTTGATGCTTTTTCTTCTATGGCTATATATAATAAATTGCAATAAAATCGTAGAAAAGACACGAATGTGATCAAGAATAGATGCAAAAATTGCACCCATTGCTGTTTGAAATTCGTGTTAAAAATATTCTCCTCTGGAATAAAAAAATTCCTAAATTGGTTACCATGACTGCTAACATCTTTTATACAGTAAACATCTTCACTCCATAAATCACAGTTTCTACTGCATCCATAATTTGTAATTTATTACCTCCATATGTAAATTTATTTAATTATATATTTTTCATTAAATAAATTATTTTGCAATAAATGTAGTTTCTTAAATACAGAAATAGAAATCTATTTTTTAAGAAGGTGCTAAAACTTATTTTCAGATTCAAGACGTTGTCAATCCTTAAAAATGTTAGGAACCACTGATTTAAAAGAAGAACCACAGCAAATACAATCAAACTTCCTTTTAGTGTAAATTGACAGGACATAGGAATTTATTCTTTATCTAGACGTATCATCTAAATGGAGTATATTGGTCTTCTACTTCGAGAACATGCAGATTAAAGGGATGTCCACTAAAGTGGAGTGTCCGCTCCACTTTACCAGCCATACGAAGATATGATTATGCATATAAATAAAGGCAGTACTGGCTACGTATCCAGAGATAGAGGATGGAGAATTGTGCGAGTAGACAGAGAGGGTTGTCATCGCTACAGAATGTGTTTATTACAATTCACGTTTTGCTAATAGAAAGTCAAAAAAGATAAAAATTGTTAAGGCCATCGTATTTTAAATAAAGTAACACTGAGTTGATGGGGATTATTTTTAATTTGCTTGAAACAAAATACATAAATTTCTACTCTATGACTAAGTAGCAATACTTAGCAATACTTAGTCGTCTTACTAAAAGACGCTAGTTTTTTACTGATGTCAAGATGAAGTAATAAAATAAAAAGCACGAGACATATATTATTATATAATTAAAATTAAACTAACAATGCATTTTAATTGAAATTAAAAATAAAATAATGTGTTAAGGAATTTAATACATATTATTAAGGTTTTGCTCATAACATAAATTTGTGACCTGCGTCACATACTACTAAATAAATTAATAATAATTTTAATTCTACTTGGCTCTGAAAAAAATTGGATAAAGGCTCGATTATCTGCAATCCAGATGATTGAAGATCTACCCTAATTACAGTTAACATTTTTTATTCTATATACACCTATGCTCGTTGAATAAAATGCATTCTTATGAAGAATGAACACATTATTAATTGCCCATCTTACGAATAATTAAAAAAAATGGAAACTGATAAGCAGACTTCAAAACATAGGATTACTCAAAGGTTTCAACGGAAGTTACGGAAGTTTATACGGCAAAAATTAAACATTTTAATAAATAAACCCTTTGGTATGTTTGCTATTAGCTGTTGCAACTAGAGGACCTATGTATTTTATACAGTTATTTTTACCCTCGGCTACAAAGAGTGTTTCAATATTGTTTTGTGATGTACCAATAGGAATTAAAACAAATGTCAGTGTTAACTCAATATGCCAATGTTACAGCGTTTGACAAACATAAAAATACTTTGATTAACTGATTTATTGTAAAAAAAATTTGTTTTTATTTTATTTTTCATGTGATAAAACGCTGTAATATTATTAAAATATCCTTTATCATATAAGCTCAATATTTTAAAATATACATCCGGGAGAAACATTAAAGCTAGCATGAATGTAGAATATATCCGGAGCCATTTTTTTAAAAATAATTCAAACTTTCTCTTGTACGAAAATCTTCCAAAAGCCAAACTGCCGAAAAGCGTAAGGATTTGCATATTAAAAAATGCAACAACTCTTAAGAATGACAGCAGTATCCTCTGAGAGAGGGAAAAAATCACCTTTATTTTCTTATCTTTTAAGTCAGAGAGAAGATTTAGTTTAGTGGTGGATTTCTTGGTGCACATCTCTGATCAAATTTAGAGAAAGTCTGCTTTGCTAAAATGACCATCCTCTCTCGAGTTTGAAGAAAGATTTCAAGAGGTGGGAGGGGCCAGCTATTAAAAAGAGATACCATACCCCCTTCTTCCCCTATCACGCCAATTTCTGGGGGTAATACGTGACTGATCAATGAGTTGTTGAAGCGTTATCCTAGTTCCCAAACGATCTTCGCCTGAGGGATCTTTTTTAATCACCCTGCACGTGCGATGGTTGCCTTTTTCACTGTTCTGGAGAGGGCGACAAGTGGATGGATGGCTGAGAGGAAGAGTTTATAATGGAATATCATCCATTCTGCGGGTAGATGATTCCTTTTTTATTATTATTATTATTCAGAGGGAGAAGAGCGTGGTGGCTGCGGTACCCACAGAGAACTTCTTTAGAATGTATTTAACTTTCGGGCTCCGTGTCGGAGGAAAGTTGTAGGATGGATGACAATTTGAACGAATGATCACGTTTCAAGGTACTGGCGCATAACCCTTCCTGTCCTAACAAATAGGAGAGCTGTAATTGTTCTTGGCAAGAACTATTATGCTTGAAGAAACTGAAAATTAAAGAGATAAGTTTACCTATTTTCTCTTTGCATTAATTATTGCAAAGAGAAAATATACATATATATATATAATGAATATTGCATTTACCGTCTACTTGTTAATCCTCAAAATATAATGTTGTTCGATATCTTGAGTAGCTAAACGTATTCAATGTCACTTGTTTATCAATCTTGACTTAAAGGTGGATATGAGCTGCCCAGAGTGTCGCGGCGAGTTACAGCCTGTACCAGGAACAAATATTTCAGTTAAATGACCTCGCAAATATCAGTTAAGCAAAATTTATGAATTTCACAGTTCTTGGTTTTACTAAAGTACAAAACAAAAGGATTAACTAAAACGATTTACAATTTCGCAATAGCTACTGTCTCCAGAAACCATTGTCTAATAAGGTTTTAAAACATTGTCTCCAGAAATCATTGTCTGATAACGATTTACATGCTCGCAGAATCGTGTATTTTGAGCCGAAATTTCTTCCCCCCCCTGCACACACAAGGGGAAACGAAGTAGGTTGTAAGTAAATAAACGCTTCTCACTTAGCCAAGACTTCGCAAATTTGACTGTCTTATTCGGGCGTTAACTTTTTCTTAAGTCCGATGTCTTTATATCGGTTTGAATTTGGCTACCATTTGCCAAAATTAGGACATTAATTAATAGCACTAACTCAGAGCAGACTACTTAACGTTTCCTCCGTTCGATAATATTTTAAGCGAAATTTTTGAACCGCTTTATTTTTGACCGCGATATTTTGTACTACGATGTTTTAGAACTGCGATGTTTTCTCTTTGTTTCATTTTTTCCCATGATGTTTTTGTACCACGAAGTTTTCGTCTTGCGTTGTTTTCTCCGCGACGTTTTCGTCCGCAATGTTTTTGCCGCGATAATTTCGGCCGTAATCCAGGGTTTGAGTGCTGGCGAGGGCATTGCTCATTTTTCATATCTTCTGCTTCAAAAAGGACTAATGACTCTACAATTATATGTCTTTTTCGCAATGTGAATGTGATCCAGTTCTAAATTTTTAATCCTTTTGTGGAAAATTTCAATTCTGCTAATATATATCTCTTCCCTTACACAGATAATCGTAGTGAGCTTTACTGTAAACCAAAAATTCTTTCTTCTATTCCTTAGATCCTAATGACCAACCGCTATAATACGTTGCACATGAAAATAATCGCCCCCAGAAAAATGTGCCACTGCGAGCGAACGGCTCCATCCGTCCACCTAGTTATACCATTGCTCCGAAATCCATAAATGGGCTCGCTGTCTGAGTGTTTCGCTATTTTACTCACGCGTAACTTACGCGCGATCCAGTTTCCCTTAAACAATTCTTCACGAAGGTATCCCTCCCCGTAGGTACATGTCATCTTAAACTTTGTCGTATTTAAATAAACGAAAAACACTGATGGAAATAAGTGAAAGGAAAGAGATATTTCTGATTTCAAAAGCTATTTCTGGAGCTAAGCAGTAAGATCTATGTTTCTGGTTTTTCCCTAAATATGTGTGATCTCATGTGACCGAAAATTTAAAACTGCTGGATGCTAGTAGCTTGTCTCAGGTTCGGTTCTCTATAATCAGGTTAATTTCATAAATGTTTTCTTCACATGTAATCTGAATACGAACCAGTTTACTTTAAAAGTATTGTATAAAGCATCTCTCCCAAGCGAAGATTCCGAACCAGTTTTTGGACATTCAAAGGATGGCATATAATATTTTTAAGCACAGTTTTATAACTAATATGATTTGATGTTGGCTCATAATTCATCTCTCTATTCACCGACAGTTATCGATTATTCCACGCCGCTTAAATGGAAATTTGATACCTAGCTCGTGAATAATGACTTATACAAAAATTCATTTGCAACAGCAAACAGCTATGTTCAACTATTTCTCTTTTTAAAAGTAACTACCTATTTGAAACTTCAGTATTTTAAATTTCTTTAATAAAATCGCGTTTCTTTTTAAATGCATTCTTTTATATCAATTTACCTTAAAATCAGCTGAATGAAACTTTAAAATAGGTTCTATTATATTAATTATTTAATTATATCAGAAATAGCCTAACTGCACTAAGGATTTTAAAATGAGCTCTTTTATTATCAGCTATATTGGAATTAGTAAATGAAATATTTTAGTTTTTCTACGTCAAATTTCAGAACACGTTTTTTTCGTTTGATATTAAACATTTCATTTTATTGCTTCATACAAAGTACAGAACTATTAGGGGAAAAAAGGAAAGTCTTTATTTTTCCTTACTACAATTTAGCACTTAAATTTCTTTCGTGCTGAGATATGAAATTTCTTCAAATGATACCATTAAACAAAACTTTAAAATACTTAACGTAACTTTGTATACAAATTTTATAAACACAAAATATTAAAAGTTTACAAAGTCCTAGCTTAAAATTTAATTAGTTACATTGAATAAAATGTCAACAGAATACCTTCTGTTGCCATTCCGATTCTCAGTTAATATGTTTTTTACTTGTCAATTTTCAATTTATCGTCTGAGGTTTCAAATTTACAAGTTCACTCATTCTGAGAGAAAATGAAGCTATGGTGCGAGTTTTTTAGCAACTAGCAATGATTATCAGTTTCAGCAATGAATAAATGCAAAGACGATCGCGAAGATAAAATAAATATGAGATAAATTAAATATGAGTACTAAAAGGAGCTCAAATCTTGAGTTCCTTCCAACAGTAAATTTATTACTCGAAAAAGAGACCAAAAGTGATATAAATTATGCTATTTTGTTCTTAAGCTTATGCAACTGCATAAAATATTCGAATATTGCTCCATAAGAGAAAATAATACTGTAAATTAGTTAATTCATACTTAAGGAATTTTATGTTTATTTGCTTCAAACCTTCGGCGAGTAAAATGAACAACTAAAAGGCGACATTTCGAATGAGCAGGTGATTTGGTTTCGAATTATAGTAAAGCATACAAGGATTGTCTGATTGAGGGAGGCATGCTTTAGTGAAGGACTTTTCAGGGAAATTGATTCACATTTGCCTTAACGCTGGAGAGAACTGCGAATATACCTCTGCAGTCCGACCTTTCGCCAGATTTGAGTACAGTGCAAATTACCAATGTTAGCGATTTTAACACTCGCCCGCTGGTGAGCGTAGAATTGTTGGCTGTATAGCACCGATACCGAAACGCGGTCTCCGAAAGACAGTTCGTATTTTAACTTATTTTGATATTTGAAAGCCGTGTTTCTCGATGTGTTTCTAACTTGAAATTTAATAATCTTGGTTTCATTTTCAAAAGTTATTTACAATATTTCAGAGCTAATTTGGTTCTCGTACTCTCTGTTAACCTGAGACATGTGCCCCATTTGTCTCACCCTTGTTTCGGCTCTGATGATTGCACTTTTGATATAAATTCTTTAACAGCAAATGCATTAGAAAAGAACGTGAACATTATAAAATACAATAGTCGCAAAACTTTTATGTATATGTATTATGTTTTGAATGACCATCATTTAAAAAACAATCCACGTGATTTGTCTAAAACGGCACTTAATTTATATCCTTGTACAGACATTAGGTTATTTCAAAGCAGGAGATGTGAAAAATGAGCTATGCCTTTGCTGGGATTCGAACCACGGACCTCTCTAATACGCGCCGAGCGTGCTGATCACTACAGCACGAAGGCATGCTAAGAAGGCAGGAGAAATATCTTATATCCTCATACAAGTTACGTAGACAGTATTCAACAAATTGGCTGGCTTAAAACTGAAGTTCTGTCTAATGAATTAGCGAATATTTATATTCATAATTGGTTACCTGAAATATCCTCAGCGCTTTATTTCTGTCATAAGCATTATGGCTGATATTACTTCATATTATAAAGGATTCTGCCATATGATAATGAAGACAAAGCTAAAAATACAAAAGCCCAGGCTATGATACTCCGTTGAAAGTATATTCCATAACATGTAGACCTTTTAACCTAATGCAAGAATACAGTTACGAAAGAAAAGGTCATATCGAATATTTAAGCTTGTGATACTGTTTCCTAACCCAATTTCTAACGATATTGTCAGTTCCATGGGCAGTTCCATTAAATGAATACATCATTTCTGGTAAGGTTCGTAACTTGAAATTTGCAAATTTTTTGCATAACTGCATTTAAACATAAAAGCCTACTTAGTAGACGTCCTTTAAACATTTATCAAGTAGGGGAATTATTTATTAACCGTGTCGTTATATAACTATTAGCTCAAAAGAATATTCCCCCTAAACTACATGATTGATGTTGACAATGCTACAGTAAAATTATTGTGAATGTTTCTCGTCTGTTAAATCTCAAGAATTTTTGATAACAGGTGCTTAAAGCATCTACAGCTGTTGACCCTAACAACAGGGTTCTTTAGAAAAATACTGCATTTTAATTGCATATATTTGTTTTTTCCTTTTCATTGTGTAGTTTCAAAATTCAAAGACCTGCTTCTGCTGAATGTTTGTCGTTTCCATACCATCGTAATTCAGGAACCATTCATCTTCTTGAGTTATTATAATCTTGATCATGTCATGGTCAGGATTCTAACAATTCATTGAAATACAACAGAATAGCATTATATGATTATCATGCAATTATCATAATATCAGAATGATTGCACAATTAAATTATAATAAGTACTGATATTTATAAAAATAAATTTGAACGCACCCATTAATACACTTTATTGTTAATTATCACATCTACCCTTAAATAATTCTTTAGTTATTGCGATCTTTGTACATTATTTTCATTGTAAACATATAGTTCTACATTTCATAAAAGTTAATACTTCCTAGGAAATAATTCAAAGAATAAATTAATCTATACTTAACATTACAAAAAAGAAACTAAGATTTAAATTTTAAAAGCTGTAAGGAATTACACATCTTCTTCCCCATGTTACTTCCATAATGTTAGTATCAGCACATCCACTGGTTCAAATCCCGAAAGGACATAATCGATTTCTCATATTTTTCGCTCCAGAACTTCTAGTATATCTAAAAAGTGGTATTTCGTTTTTAAATAAATTACCACTCTGAATAAAATAGCTCATTCAAATGATATCTGATTTTATAAATTAAAAAATGATATAAAAGCATAAAAAATTCAGAATGAGCATTTCTAACAAAATTGACAAAAGGTCCATGTTTCCACTTTATTTTTAGAATACTTACAGAAGAAAAAAGTTGCCAAGCTCAGAACATTTGAACAGGCAAGCTAAAAGGTGGCATAAATAGACAGAATCCTTCCTGACAAGGAAAGAATGGCACCAGAAAAGAAAGCTGAAATGAAGGCTGTTCTGCCTTAAAGTAAGAATGGAATATAATACGCCAAACTGTACCTCTTGTCGATGACATATAACAATACTCAGGTTTTTTTTTTCCCACGCCATCAAGCTTGAAAACGGCAGTTATTGTCTTCGAAACGGTTAACTTTGCACCAAACACTACGAAGCGAAGCCGAAGCGTCTAAGTTTACCGCAAACTAGAAGGAAGAGCTGTGGGGAAGGGCGGTAGCTCGAAGAACGGGGTGAAAGGCGTGTAGTTTGAGAAGTACTCTCGCGATAGACTTCGAACACATGTTCAATTGGAGGGTGAAGACTGTTTGGAAGAAAGCCCAACTTTTCTCTTGATCGCCGGCTTTTCAGCTGTTGATTGTGGCTTCTGCGTATTTCTGTCACTTTTCCGGCAGCCAAATGTCGGCTTCCCAGATGGTAGAAGGATTACAACCCGGCCTTGTCATCTTACCTTAAAGGCCTGGTGGAGGACGGAAATCTTTCTATCTTTTGCTTTTCCTCAAAACATGTGCTGAAATCTTCTTGAGCTGAAAGGGTTAGCACGAAATAGGAAGAAATTAAGAGTGGGCGTCTTGGAAACGGAAGGAGAAAAAGCGAATGCGAGATCTTTCATTCTTTTGCTTTTCCACAAAACACGTGCCGCGAACTCTTCTTGGGCTCAAAGGGTTAACACGAAGAAACAAGAAAGGGCGTCCTGAAAACGAAAAGAAGAAAAACAAATGCAAGTCTTTAAAGCAAAAATACTTTAATTTTCTTTAGAAGAATAAACGCATACCTTGTCCAATAATTATGATTTAATAAATTTCCCATTCATAAAGCATGAAGTAATTTATCAAGCAGTAAATTTTAACAATATAATAAATTAACTACTGTACTTAAACAACTCTAGGCTTGATACTTTCCGATATTTTAATTTATTATAAGAATTTTAAAAGTATTATATTTTAATAAAAAATTTTGAAAGCTTTCAGATTTTACATTACGCCCAAAAAGGCGTTTTTAAACTTTTTCTGTGCTTTTCAACGTTTCGAATGATGTGGAGGACCACATCATTCAAAATTTGATGGTTCTAGGTATCGAAGTTTTTCACAATACGAGGAACATATTCATGCAGATGTGTTGGGTGTACTGCGTTAACCATGAGGCCGATTATTATCGACCAGGAGGGTTGAAGCCCACTCGTACGTTGCATTACACTCATGCAGATTTCTAATTATTTAATTTCTTTAAAAATAACACAGGATGATAATATTTGGTGACAAGAATTTAAAAAGTAATACTTCCTTTTATAGCGATTTAAAAGTGATTTAACGCAAAATCCTCTTTTAAACTAACAACCCATTTCGGCTAACGCCCCTTTTTGGGCTAAAAATAAAATTTTAAATATATTTTTTTAAATTGTACCACCATTCTGCAATAAATCAATCATAACTGTGCAACATTTTACGCGGAGTTTATCTTAGAAGAGTATACAATAACAGTAAGGGATAGAAAAAGATAACGCATCTCTCAGTGTTATTTCGCATGAAGTGAAATTTACATAGGATTGGGAGGAACAAATAGCAGCTGATGCATCTGGAAATTGATATTGCTTACAAATATGATGCATTTCAAAATTTAGAAATTTTACGTAACTGGAGAAAATCTGCGTAAGATAAGTTTTTTATACTTAGATCGTGTACGTACTATCTATAAACAAGAAGTGTTGAAAGAGACAATATGTATGGATTATTTTAGATTATAGAATACATAAATAAATAATAAAACCTTACAGTGAATAGAACATGCTCTTGTTTCTATCCGTTTATTTTTTATCATAGCGATAGAAAAATGCACATTTTATTACACTATCTAAACTAATAACTACCGTGTTACTTAATTATCAGCAGCTCACATTTGAAAATCTTTTAGTGTGTGTAGGAAATTCTTTTAGAAACATAGTTGCGAATTTATCTAACAATCATCTGCTTGGAGAAAATTGTTTAGAAAGTCGCATCTTCGAAGTTCTCCGTTATATTAGTTGTAATTTATATCGTTGCAGAAAAAAGAAAATATTTTAAAATTAGTTACATTTATTATTTAGGTATTTTTAATTAATCAGATCGTTTATTTCGAAAAGTTTAAATCTTCATGCATGTTTTTCAGTGTACTTACATACACGTAAGATATTAAAGACTATCGATGTAAAATCTACTCACTCAGGGCTTAATTTCTGAAAGTGCCGAAGTCTTATGGAAGACCTTTAGGAAAAAGGAACAAGAGTAAATAAATAAATAAAATGGCTATTAAAATCATTAATAATTTAAAAATTAAATAGTTAATGATTATCAAATTAATTAATAATTGTTCAATTGATATTGATATTTGTCAATTATTGTTTAATCGATAGTTATTATTTAATTAATTATTATATATTTAAACAATTAAATTACTGAAATTAAATAAAATGTAAAGAGCTAAATTAAAATATAATAAGCGATTTTTAATATAATTTTATTGCTAAAATAAAATTTTCGATATCAAATTTCTACTGCAATTGTTGTTAAGTTACATAAAAGCCTTCTTATTAGGACTACGGTTGCGCTCCGGCTAGAATTAGAATTTATCCCAAAATGTTAGAAGTACCAGAGCCGGTCTCCTGTGGGCTACGGCGCAAAATGCGGCATTTCCTTTAAACTTATTTCATCGAATTTCATTAGAGATATATTTCTCATTCACAATTAATTCAGTTCTCACTTCTCGGCAAGCAAAAATACATAAAACCTCAAAATATCTTTATTAAAAATTGAAAAATATAAAACACCAAATACAGTTAAAACAATTTTTTTTAATTTTACAATCAAAATTAGAATTCTACGCAAAAGTAAGCAATTCGGCCAGCAGCAAGAAAGCATATTTTTCGGTGCACAAAACTGAAAGTTTACTTATGGTCTCATTCGGCAAAAAGACAACGAAGGCGCAAAAACTGACTTAATTCACTATTCTGTTATGTTTCAAATGTAACTGTTAACTGTTACGGCAAAAAAATTAGTTTTAGCCGCGCTTAAGAAACTTTTAAATTGTTGATAATTCTACAAGTAAAAGGAAAGTGCTCAACTACATGTTATAGCAGTTCTATATAGAAAACTTCAATGTTCTGAGGCTACTCGTTTTTGAGTTATGGGAGATACATACCTACGTACGTACACCCAGACGCCATGAAAAACTCTTTTCAGAATCCATTTTAAGTCATTTTATAATTCTTTTGGGGGAAACGAATCCTTTATTCTGTCATTACGTACAGATGTGATGCAAAAACATAGTTAAACTGAGTTCGATAGCGGTCAAAATGAATATTTTGTCTGAAATATGATACCTGAAAATTTTCGCTATTGCAATATTTCCTTTACTTTGTACAAGGAAGTAAAAAATATAAAAAGAACGCGAAAGATAAAAGAAATGTGATAAGGAGTAACGAATAGGCGTGGCTAGGGCACTCCTAAATTTACTGTAAAACAAATTCGCTCTGGAAATCAGAAAAGATCAATACATAATTTTACTTTCTCGATTTGCAGTAGGAATCGCTTGTATGTATGTACCTACATAGGTATTGTTTTATGTGGTAGAAAGAGCCGTAAATATGACAATAGTATCACTATCATTAGACATCAAGAACGTAAGTTTTTGTGATAATTTTTTTGCTTATTTTATAACAGTAAATGATGAATCACTTACAATAAGCATTCAGAATAAACCTACTTTTTCTTAAAATTTCTGATATTTCTGGCTACACCCCGAAAATTTTTCAAGCTTTTGCAAATCTCTGAAACATTTTCTAGCATAGTTTTACCAAGTGCGCTTTTAGACAAAGCCTCTAATTTCAAACCCGTTAAAAAGATTAACTTATTTCAGTGGTTAAAATTTTAAATTTCGAAGTTGTGATTCTAAATTTGGATCTTTTTGTTTGTGATTTTCGATGTTTTAGACTGCAACACTTTCAAGGATGGAATTTTAGCATCCGGGGACATAACCGAAACCTTTCAAGACATACTTTTCGCAGTTCATAAAGATCTTCATGAAAAAACTTCTTCTTATTTAACCTTTATTATTCACTTCTTTGTTCTCTAGCACATAAAATGTGACAATCAGTAACATTAGACAGAAAAGATGTGAAGTTTCTAAGCGCTACTTATGATACATTAATGATGTCTATGCCCACTCAAAAGGAGAGATTATGAAACACTTGTGCTAAATGTACAAGCAACAGCCATCGTTCACTGTTACCGACATCGTTCACCTCTTCATTAATATTAATGAAAATTATAAAAAATTAAACAATATATTAAAATCTACAATACGAATAAAACGAATGCATACTATTTCTGACCTAAAATAGAATCCTGGGTAAACCTAAGCCGCTTAACAACGCATAAGATTTTATTCGATTTTTAAGTGTGTTTCTGCTTCAGTCTGTCGGAATATGCAAGTTATTTTTGCTTCTATCACGTTTACATTTTCAGAAACATCCTTCGACTTCTTAATCATGTGACATAATTTTTAAAAGAAGAAGAACTAGCAAGTTATGACTTGAAAATCAGTTACGATTGCGAAACAATTAATTTCTATAAGCGTTTAGTAGCATTCGGCTGTTGATCACAAGAAAAATTTAAGCTAATAAGTAGTCCGCCAATCTTGAACTATTAGAGACTAGTAAACGAAATCTGGTTGCGCAATTAAGGTAAAGGGATTATAGGACTTAACCATCTTTGCTATCATACAGTTAGAGTGAACTTACTAGGAAACCTGGTAGCTTCTTGCACAGAACCAGTACAGAAGCACAGAAGAAGAGTAAAACAAACCCTTTATTATTCGTCAAACTCTTAATACAAATGCACGTACTTCGTGCTAAAAATAGCACCAGCTGCTTGCGGTGGGAACTTACGAAAAATTTAACAATAAATTAAACGATAAGTAGTAGCAACAACCTTCACGGCGATAGACTTATTAAATGGTCAAAAGTCGTATCAGCAACTCAGCGTAACAGCAGCAAGGACAAAATAGCAACATGAGCTAGGCTAATGAAGTCAAGCTCTGAATAAACTACTCGTTTCGTCTGATTTTACAGTCTTTTCATTTAACTTTAATTTGAATCCTGACGAGGAAATACAAGGGGAAGTTGAGGAGTTCAGAAGAGGTAAAAAAAATTAGAATACTTGGTTATTTAAGCTAAGGGAAGCCCTATAGGACAGCTATGAGTCTTTCACGCACTGAATTAGAATCTGTGCTTGAAAGTAACTTATACAAATATATAAGTTACAATTACAAAGTCTACAATCTTCTATTTTTAAATTTAAGCAAATTCAAGTCCAGATTCGATAAAGTTTAGCTGAGCGTATGTATCAGAATTGGTATTAATCTTGTATTTATTTTCAGTTAAGGTCCATGTGTGTTATCAGAGGATAGTATGTTTAAGATTAGTACGGTTGGTTACATTTACGTTAACATAATTCGAAAATGAATGAATATTAGTTTAAGTAAGTTACTAGAACGTATCGAAGATCTGACTGATACTTCTTTCAGTCATCTGAAATGCATCTTTACGTGTGTATCAATGCTCATTGCTAATTTTCGTTCTCTTTCGAACAAAATTCATTTGCAGTACATGACTCTGGCAATTAGCGTTAGTATGAGTCGCGAAATTGCACTTTATAAGCCATAATAAAAGCAATATCGACCAGTTTCTTGAACATTATAAGTTATTAATTGAAAATTTAAGCTATAAATTATATTACGTAAAGAAATGTTGTTATGCACATATTTATCTGAATGGTATTCATTTGTAATATTTCCTTAATTTGTATATTCATTAATTTGCATATTGCATTAATGTTGTTTGCCATATAAAAATTAATTTGTATGTCAAATAACTGACTTTTAAAACTAGTTATGTATAAGATGAGAACATTTTGAGATTGCTTTTTTAACGGTTACAAAAGTAAAACGTTCTACTTGCATTTGATACTTTAAGAATTGAAGATGTCGATACTGTTTTCTAAGACGAGAAGCAATGACAAAGATCTTTTGTTCTTAAACAAAGAGATTTGTCATTCGAAATTTCTTTTTTACTTCTGGCGCAAAATAAAGAGAAATAGTTACTGTCCTAAGAAGAACCGGTGTCATTCATTGTTCGACCCTTTCTATTCAAGTCGCTACAACGAAGCTTGAAGACATAACATTTAAACACGCAGCCGTAGAGTTTTAAAAGACTTAAACAACTAAATCATTTGAATTGTACCGGATTGTGTTAATTCTCACTTAAAATATTTAAGTTTAATGCTTCCAGAAAACTTGGAAAAATGATGATTTTAAGGTGATTTGAATAAGTTATATTTTATAGGTGCTGCTTATTTCAAATATGGTGGTTCTTCTGTGGTATTGAAAATCTGTAATGCAGAGAGACATGAGGAATTTTGGCATATACAGGCTGAGAAATATTATGCATGAATTCTTCAAGAGAGAGACCTAAAATTTACGTTGATAAGTTTAGAATAATTTAAGGTTTTAAAAAGATACAGGAAAGAAATAGCGTTTTTGATTTTACTTAAATATTTCGTCATATATCATAAGTAGAAAGCAGATTTTCGTAAAAAAATTATAATCACCTATATCTTAGATCAGTGATTCTTAACGTTTTTTATTCCATGCGCTTCTTTCACCACTGCTAGACGATCATTTCCCCCTTATACGAAACTATATATACGTTTTTTAAATTTAGATTATTTTTTAATATGTTTTAAAAATTAAAACAAGAAAAGAATAGTAAATGCTGATAAACACCTAAACTTGAAAAAAAAAAGTATTTTTTCACATTCATAACTAAAGCTAAATACTTAACAGTTAAATAAGAGGCTAGCCGTACCCCTCCTAAAACTGTCAAATTACCTCCATAGGGCAATTCCCCCCTTGGTTGAGAACTCCTATACTGGATCTTTATTTAATTAGATTTCTACTGTTTCTATTGTAGTTTAGGTTTGTCCCATTGTGGTCACACTGTGCCAGATTTTGTTACCCACTAGCGACCGAGAGGTAAAATCGCTGAACATTGGTACTTTCGGCCTGGGTTCGATTCCAGATGAACGAGTTGGTTGTATGGATACTAGAGATTTTCCCCGTGTGTAACTTGTAACGAGCCAATATCTCTTAGAAAGTCCTCCATGAAGGAATCCCTCTCCTTAGGCACATAATCCTAATCCTCCTTAGCATTTGCCGTGATGAACTTATCAGGACTGAGTGTTCTATGCATACTTTTGACGAACAGGGTGTCAAGTCCTGATCTCGAACAGGGAGCTGAATGCAGCTATGTTCTGTGGTGGAATAACTGTGGTTAAGTGGTAGAATAACTGCACGTAAGGAGGGTTTAAAATAACCCTTTTTATTAAACTAATATTTACAGCCACTTCCCAACTCGGAAGGGATAACGGAAAATAATGTCCGCACTTGAGTCTAAACTGAACAATCAAGTAATTTAAAATAAAGCTAAGTAGAAATTAAGTAGTCGTTGCTCACAGAGCTATAAACGCGAGGTTGGCCTCTATGCTAAACTATTAATGGTCCGTAGCAAGATTTGATTAATACTAACGCACTTAGATTACTTCAATAAGTAATAGCGTAACAGCGCTAAGGCTTATAATTTTAAATACTAGTTAGTCAGGTGGACGTCGAACAGAGCCGCAGTGATCTGAGACTAAAAGCTCTCTCACACTGAGAAGTTCCTTGCTAACTGTAACGTTTCCGAGCTTTTATGGAAAAATAGCAAGACAGGATTGTCTTTTTAAAATTTATTTAAAACTCAACAACAAATTCATTCGTGATTAAATAATGGATGAATAGCGTAAACCGTTACATTGCTATATCTTACAGAAGGGAAAAAGCGAGTTTCCCACAGAGTTCTCTGACTACATGTCCATTCAGCTCCACTGCTTCGTCTCTTCTCACAAAAGAGCAGCGAACAGCCGTGAACAAGTCGGCATCATAAAAGCATTAGGGGATAAAGACCCATTAGCCTTCAGGACATTCTTCCTGGCCGAATCGCTTACACCCTGGCTCTAAAAATGAGTTTCTTTAAGTTAGTCCGAAACAGGAAGTCTCTAATAATATCCAGCTGGTTATTTTCCTAATGATTCATTTGCTGTTACAGTTTGTCACAGCTTCCTTCCCTCCCCGGGGGGGGGTCTTCTGGACCATAATTACCACCATTAGAGTTCACCATATTGTTAATAAAATAAATTATAGTAAACACACATTTTTACATCAAACAGGTGTAAGTACCATGGATTAAACATGAAATTATATTGAGGGCAGTGTACAAATAATATAACATACTTAGTGTACAAAAAATACTAATGACTAATTACATTCAGACAAAACAGAGCTTACCCCTTTTTAGACAAATATTACACAATATGCATTCTTTTACTTATATAGATTTACAGAAGAACCATACAAGACAGTAAAAAATATAAAATCAATATAATATCAAGTTTTTCGGCTTAGAGCATCAGCATTTTTATTGAGTTTCCCCGAACGATGAATAATTGTGAAATTGTATGGCTGAAGAGCCAGAGCCCAACGCATTAAGCGAGGATTATTACTGGCATTAGTTCGTAACCAAGTTAGAGGATTATGATCAGTTTGCACAATAAAGTCTTGCCCGTCTAGATAATAGTGAAGTTTCTTTATACCAAACACTATGCTGGCGCATTCCTTTTCAGTGGTGCAGTACTTTTTCTCTACCTCGGAGAATTTCTTGCTCAGAAATATAATGGGATGTTCTTCTCCGTTACTAGTGAGCTGTGTTAATACAACTCCCATACCATAATCAGATGCGTCGGTTTGTAGAATAAAGGGAAGAGTAAAATCGGGTGCATATAAAACTGGGTAACTTGTTAATTTCTCTTTTAATTCCGTGAAAGCCCTTTCGCTCTCAGCATTCCACAGAATATCACCCTTTACTGATTTTCCTTTTAAAAGATCCGTCAACGGAGCGGCGATTGCTGAGTACATCGGAATATAACGGCTATAGTAGCCCGCTAATCCCAGAAATGCTCTTATATCCGTTTTAGTCTTGGGTGTTGGGAAATCTCTTATAGCTTTGGTCTTAATTTCCGACGGTTTCCGGTACCCTTGGCCTACAACATGGCCCAAATAAAGGACATGTTTTTGAGCAAAACGACATTTTGAAGGTTTAATGGTCAATTTCGCTCTACTTATACGTTTCAGCACAATTTCCAGATGCTTGAGATGACATTCCCAGGTTTTTGAAAAAATAGCCACATCATCCAGGTAGGGAACTGCAAATTCTTCGCATCCATTTAATACCTCTTGCATCATCTTGGAAAAAAAATAAGGAGCGTTTTTTAAACCAAAACTTAACCGTAATGGCCTGTAAGTGCCGAAACTGGTTACAAATGCGGCATATCTTTGAGCATTAGGGCTTAAGGGTATTTGCCAATATCCCTTAGCTAAATCTATAACCGTGATATATTTTGCAGAAGCAACTTCTTCTACCCGTTCTTCTATATTGGGTAAGGGATAGAACTGGGTACGTGTGATTTCGTTTAATCGTCGGTAATCCACACAAGGTCGAGGGTCCTTATTTGGAGCTTCTACGAGAATCATAGGAGAAGTGTAGTCTGATTCCCCCACCTCAATAATTTTTAGGTCAAGCATTCGTTGAATTTCTCTTTTTAAAATCTCATTTTGTCGATGTGACATTCGATACGGCTTAGATCGTACCGGCTTATTACTGATAACTTCAATATCATGTTCTACGAGGTCTGTCATTCCCGGCTCGTTAGAAAAACTTTGCGAATATTTATTTAATAACCTCTGCAATTGATCTCTTTGAGTAGGTTCTAATAATTCTTCCAAATTGCTACTTTTAATAACCTCAGAATAATCGTAAACGTTTGGATTTGTATCAATATTAGGAAAATCTATTTCAGTCTCAATCTGGTCAGAACCCTCTTCGCTACAAGACAGGTAATTAATTACCTCAGGTCTTTTATAATATGGCTTTAACATATTGATATGATAAATTTGGGATCTTTCTTTTTTCCCCGGTAAGGATACGATATAATTTGTTTCGGATACTTTATTTTCAACTTTGCCCGGTCCTGTCCATTGAACCGAAAGTTTATTTGCCTTAGAAGTGGCCAAAATTAAAACCAGATCACCTTCTTTAAATTCTCTTTTTATGGCATTTTTATCATACCATTTTTTTCTCCTGAGTTGTTGATCTTGCATTTTCTCAACTGCCAACTCTTGACACTTTTTTAAGCGATTTATGAGTCTAAAAACATACTCGGTTACTGGTTGTTCCTCCTCTGGTGAATCCGTCCAATGTTCGTATAACAACGTTTCTGGAGTACGCAAATTTTTTCCGTGGACAAGTTCCGCAGGTGTGAAACCCGTGCTTTCATGCGTCACAGTTCTTAAAGCAAGAAGAGCCGCCGGTAGCACCTGTTCCCAATCAGAATCAGCCTCCAAACATAAAACTCGTAATATTCTTTTTATAGTACGATGAAATCTCTCCACTGGATTAGACTGAGGGTGGTGTACCGAACTATGACTAACTTTGATACCGAAACGTTCAAAAAATTCTGTGGTCAGATTGCTCATAAATGAAGTTCCTTGATCGCACTGAATCTCTTTAGGGAATCCCATTCTGCTGAAAAGATTTAACAACGCATCCACTATTGTAACCGAAGTTATATCTTCGATTGGAAGAGCCTCTGGATATTTTGATGCTACACATATAGCAGTTAGTATATATTTGTTTCCTTTAGATGTGGTTGGCAAGGGTCCACAAGTATCTATGTTTATTTTTGAAAATACTTCCGATATCACAGGGACTAATTTCAGAGGCGCTTTTTTTCTATCGTTAGATTTCCCCACTCTTTGGCAAGGATCACAAGTTCGAATATAAGTTTCCATATCTTGATAACATTTGGGCCAAAAAAAATATCTAGCTAGATTATCTTTGGATTTAGTTACGCCCAAATGTCCGGACACTTGTTCATGACATAAACTCAATATCTTCTCCCGACAAGTTTCAGGAATGACCAATAATTTCCGTACATTTCCTAAACGATCTTCTTGACACTTATACAGCAGCCCCTTTTCTATCTTGTAAATATTTGTCGAAGAGTTATTTTGAGAGTCTCTTGTCGCTATGTCAAAAAGCGGCTTTAAATCTTCACTCTGTTGCTGTAATTGAAGGAATTTAGTCTTGCTTATTGAAAGTAGAGGAGGTAGGTCATTGAACTCCGAAACGGGCAGGAGCGACTTTCTGTCTTCCTGTTCTTCTTGTTCCGTCCCCTGGGAAGTATAATCGTTCGCGAGGGAGGGAAAACTCGGTAGGGGTACAATATTCGTATGCTCACCCCTTTCTTTTGCTGCTTGAAGGCCTTTCTCTTCGCTATTGATCATTTGTCGACGTTTCTGAGCCCGCGTCTCCACTGCGTTAACTTGGAAAAAGTATTCCTTATTTTGATTTTTTCCTAATTTTGCAGCCGTCCGATTCCCTAATATATAACGTCCTTGATCAAGCTCATTTCGTATGACTGCGGCCTTTGTTAATATTCGTCCAAATTCTGCTTCTATTTCAACATGTGCTAGGGGAAGACATATAGGTGATTCATCGAACGGTTGTTTTACCCAAACAGTTTCTCCTGTTAACATTGAAGGGGTAATGTATTTTTTACAGATCACATCAATGGATGCTCCAGAATCCCGTAATACAGGAAGATCGAACCCGTTAACCTTAGCCATTGTAGTGTATGGCGCTAAATAATCTTCTTCATTCTCTTGTACCCTGTTAACAACAGCCGTAGATTTAAAGTCTTTCTGAGCTTTCGGACACTGCGGCCTCAAGTGATCGATTGAGCCACAAGTATAGCACTTAAGAGGTTTACGTACTTCAAAATGACGCTCATCTTGATTTCGAAAAGTTTCTGTTTTTTTCGAAACTTTTTCCCCAGCCTGTTTATACCTTGGCGAATCTCTGAAATTAGGCTGATTTTTATTTCTCTTTTGCGACTCCGAACCATGAACTGGAGAGACCTTTTTCCGGTATTCACGTACGTTTTCATAATCTTCTAACAACTCGGCTAATTTATTTGGGGACGTTATCTTGGACCATTCATCAATAAAATGCTGGCGCACTTCGAAATTTACGCGACGCTTCATTTGATCCGTTATCATCAGGTCTTTTAAAAGTTCAAAATCATTAATTTCCAAGCCCGAGATCCATTCTTCAAAATAATTTCTTAATTCAAATGCGAAATCCCTCCAAGTGGTTTGAGCGTTTTTTTGGGTTTGCGAGAATTTGATTCTAAATTTTTCTGGGCTCAGTTTAAACCTTTTAAGAAGTATCCCTTTTATGTAAGCATAGTCATAAGCCTGTTCTTCTGGCTCTCGCATAATCAGCTGAACTATCTCTGTTGGCAAAAGTGTTAATAAAACAGAAACCCATTCTGATTGGTTTAGATTCGCCCTCTTTGCTTGGCGCTCAAACATGACTAGGTACAAACTAACATCATTCTCTTCGGGATCAAATTTTTGGATCATTTTTTGAAGTTCAAAATGGTTTCTTCTAGGCATACTTTCTTCATTCCCATCAATTAGATCCTTACCTTTAGCGGCCTGCAATTTCATTTTGGTTATCTCGAATTCTCTTTCTTCTCTCCTAATTCTATCTTGCCTCTCTTCGTCTTCTCTCCTAATTCTTTCTTGCCTCTCTTCTTTCTCAAGTCTCACTGACGTGATATTTTCCAACAGACTTTTAATTAGTTCCTCCTCGTAGGCTTCATTTCCCATAATCAGCTGTCTTAAATCTAATATCCTAAGCTGGGGTCCAACCTTTTCCCCTAACTCTTCAGCCAAGGATTTAAGGTCCTCTTTTCTAGCTTTTGCTAAGAATGCCATGATATACCCTCAACTTATACTCTAAATCTAATGAATCTCTCTTTATATATATAAATTTGATATACAACTAAAATTTACAATTCTGAGGCTCAGTATTTAACTCTTAATTTTTTTCAGAACAATTTCTGGTATTCTAAACATACATTCAAGACAATTTACACTATACTGTGAACAGGATGCACTCAGTTGCAATTAGTTAAATTGAGAATTTAAGATAATACAATATGCTTTAGATAATACAATATTCACATTCAGATCATCAAAACTTTCATAGTATATTAAGTTATGCATTCAAAAGTAAATTAAAATAAACGTATAAATACTCATAAATATCAATACAACCACAGTTTGAACGTAAGATATTAGTGATTTCTAAACTTTCTGTTAACACTTTCAACTGAAAATTTTCACTTCTCATAATTCTTACACAAAATGATAATTCATATTCTGTACTGAAAATCAAATAAACAACAGTTTAATTTTAAGCTACCAAGATTTACTTATCTTCATTTTTAACACAATGAACTGAAAATTTTTGGAATTATAATTCTTACGTACTTATATTTCTTACATGAAATACATTCTTACAAACTTATAATTCTTACATACCATAACAGTTTACATTTACTTCTAATAATTATAACGTTCAAGACGACTTAGAATTGATAATTCAGAATACCCTCTAAAAGATAGAATCTTTAGAAATATTACAATTTTACTCTTCAATTATAGAAGCATAATAGTAGCAAAACTCACAACAATTCACTCTATTAATACAACTTCAAATTCTTAAGATATTATTTAATTATAATTCCTGAATTCAAATTTCTAAATTTATACCTAAATTCTTAAATATATTTTCTTATCTGAAACATAAATATCAATCAACGCATTTGCAAGCTTCAACGAAACCAATATTTGTTAGAAAACATTTACCTGAAGTGACATAAATGACACAATAGAAATACTATAACTAATAACCTCACTGCCTCAATATAAAAAATCCAAGGTACTTACCCGCCTGGACTGTAGAGTTGAAATTCTGATTGAAGCCTGGAACATGAAAGTGTTGAATCTCACAACTTAATTCTTTTATTGGACGCTGAAGGCACATGCACTAAATTACCACACAAACGTATATCACCACACTACACTTTCCGGACACTGATAGTCCTACAACTTAAAGATGCTGAAAATCTTCGGACAATGGCTGTCCCACTAAACTTCAAGCGAATTGAATTTCGGATCCTGGTGGTCCTCTCTTTCAGCCGGACTGACGTCTGGAATCTTCTTTAGAAAAACACAAAGCTGAATTTCGGAGCCTGACGGTCCTTTCTTTCTTCCGGACTGGCGTCTGGAATCTTCTTTTTAAATCACAAAGTTGATTTTCGGAGCCTGACGGTCCTTTCGTTCTCCCGCACTGATGTCTGGAACTTAAAAACACAGAGCTGAAGTTCGGAGCCTGACGGTCCTCTCTTTCTCCCGGACTGACGTCTGGAACTTAAAAACACAGAGCTGAAGTTCGGAGCCTGACGGTCCTCTCTTTCTCCCGGACTGACGTCTGGAATCTTCTTCATAAATCACAGAGTTGATTTTCGGAGCCTGACGGTCCTTTCTTTCTCCCGGACTGACGTCTGGAACTTAAAAACACAGAGCTGAAGTTCGGAGCCTGACGGTCCTCTCTTTCTCCCGGACTGACGTCTGGAATCTTCTTTAGAAAAGCGCGGAGTTGAATTTCGGAGCCTGACGGTCTTTTTTTTCACCCGGACTGACGTCCGTATTCTTTCTTTGTTAAGCACAAGAGTTCTCGTTCGATGATCAAACTAAAACTGCTTCGTGGATTTTCATCATACCTGCTGCCACCAAATTATTATAGCTGTAACGTTTCCGAGCTTTTATGGAAAAATAGCAAGACAGGATTGTCTTTTTAAAATTTATTTAAAACTCAACAACAAATTCATTCGTGATTAAATAATGGATGAATAGCGTAAACCGTTACATTGCTATATCTTACAGAAGGGAAAAAGCGAGTTTCCCACAGAGTTCTCTGACTACATGTCCATTCAGCTCCACTGCTTCGTCTCTTCTCACAAAAGAGCAGCGAACAGCCGTGAACAAGTCGGCATCATAAAAGCATTAGGGGATAAAGACCCATTAGCCTTCAGGACATTCTTCCTGGCCGAATCGCTTACACTCTGGCTCTAAAAATGAGTTTCTTTAAGTTAGTCCGAAACAGGAAGTCTCTAATAATATCCAGCTGGTTATTTTTCTAATGATTCATTTGCTGTTACAGTTTGTCACACTAACCCTTAAATACAAAACTTGGCTCCACTTCAAATTAGCATAAAGCTGAAACGCGCGCTCATTCTAACGGGAAGTTGAAATAAGAACTTACAGGAAAGAGAAAATTAATATAAAACTTTGTTAGTTTAAACTAAAACCTTACAAACTAAGTCAAAGTAACCCAGCCCAAATATTACTGTTATGAGCTCTTCGGGGTCTATGTCCCGAAACGCACATAACAGCAGATCCCGAAGAGTCTTGTCTTTAGTCTTTTAATACATCTGGTAAGTAAGCGATTTCTAACCTTTATATCTATTGCAGTCATCAATACCATCTCTTATTTCATAATCTGTTCCAACTCTATAAGCAACCAACAAAATATGATGCGTTTTTATTATAGGATTTCCGAAATGAAGTTAACAATCTTGAAATGTATAAAAGCTTTTATTGCGAAAATAATCGAACAGAAGTTATGGAGCAATTATTTAAATATTTTGTTAAATGTGCATAAACATTCTGAAACAAATTTTTCTGCGTAGAAGGAAGTCTTGGATGCTTTTTGAATCCAGGATATCGTTGCCCCTTGAAAGCTCAGGCCGTATCAAGAAACATGACATGTAAAGTGAAGGTTGTTGGACATGAAAAAAATCATGAACACTGATTAGCATTTGGCTTCAAATATCTCTGTTATTGATAGGTTATGTGAACTAAAATTTTCTTTGTACAAAATGTTCCTTGAAAGTTCTAACAGTGAATAAGCTACCAGAAAAGGAAATATGAAAGAGTTCAGTAAAAAATCAGTATTTTAATGTGAAATTTCGTCATTTTATAAGGGAATTTGTTAGTGAATTTTCGTTGAAGTTAAATGTATTCAAAAACAGGATTTCTGAAACTGGAAGCATACACGTCAATCTACAGGATATTATTTTTCTCTAAACGTTCGCGAAAAAAATCATGTGAAGCAAGCCAGAGTTGGAACTTTTGAGTGTGGCTCACACTCTCTGTAGATGCAATACGTAAATCGACATCATTCGGAACAGTGCAGTTCGTCTTGTAGTGCAAAAGGAATTGAAGCATCTTTCGATCATTAGACGTGATGTCGCAATTTGAGCCAAAATGAATTAGGTTGTAGAGACATTAGGCATTTTTTAAAGCAGGGGACTTGAAAAATGAGCAATACTCTCGCCTGGACTCGAACCACGGACCTCTCGATTACGCGCCGAGCGTGCTGACCACTACACCACGAAGGAGGGAGAAATGCCTTATATACTCCACCTTTTAAAAGGCGACTAGGGATTAAGGGACCCAATCGGCAGATCCTGGTAGTGAAGAATCATCATTCACTACCTTTTAGTTCGGGCGCCACTGTAGAGACATTAGGTATTTTTTTAAAGCAGAAGACGTGAAAAATAAGCAGTGCCCTCGCCTGGATTCGAACCATGGACTTCTTGAATACGCGCCGAGCGTGCTGACCACTACACCACAAAAGCAAGCGAAGAAGGGGGGAGAAATGCCTTATAAGGTGATAAATTAAATTTTCGTTCTTTTTTATTGGAAACAGAACACTGAAATGCTATAACTATCTTATTTGTTTAAACTGCGAGAGGTATCATGAAAGGCATTTTCCAAATGCTTCCATCAACGACAGGAACTCTGAAGCGTATGTATGCATTCCGATAGACATTACTTTGAAAAAAAAAAACTAATTAATAATATTTTACCTGACTATAAAAACTTTTTGCGAACCTTTTGAATTATAACTTGCATTTATTTATTTAGAGGCACTGTAACTTGCATTTGGTTTATAAATATTCATGTAACTAAATTTCAGTATAATCCATGTTATTCTTGCTTTTTTTCACCTTTATCAATGAAACAGTGATTTAGTAGCTTAAAATTTGTAATGATAATCTTTAACATTTTTTTCTTCAAATTCAGATGAAGATTTCTTCCTTAAATTGTTTAAAAAATTGTTTGAATAATGATTTTACACTTGAGAAAAGTAATGCATGCCGTTTTCTCTAGATGTAAAGTCGAATAAGAAATAATTAAAAAAGTACTCAGAAAGTCGAATTTCTTAATCACATCAGAGTGACATACAGACATCACACCAAAGTGACATATATACATACATGACACATCAAAATAACAGAACATACCCCTTATTCTCCTGATCTTGCTATATTAATTTTTGGCTGTTTTGAAATCTAGAACAAAATTTACATGCTCACCGTTTTCATTTCGGAAATGAGATTGATGAGGCAATAAAAGCATATTTTCCCTCTACTCCAAGAAATGGATGGTTTAGAGCCGGGATTCCCAAAGTGGTCGGTATCGACCCCGAGGGGTCGATATCGGTTTCCTAGGGGTCGACAAAAACGAAAACTGATTTTGGGGGTCTACGAGGTCTAAAAATCGACCCCTATTAAATTAACACAAGTTCTTATTTAAAACTTTCAAGATAGGTAGGTACTGTATTGCTTATGTTTTGTTACGTGTACTAAGAATAATTAACATTTTTGTAGGAAATAGCATTGTTGTAGTAATGTATAGTTCGTACAAGATGAAGAACTCGACAAGTCTGTGTGGACAAGTTTGTGCAGGATAATGAGTTCGAGCGTACGTCTTTCAGGCGCGTTTTGACTTGCTCTCTATTTGACGCTTACGCGATTTAACACGAACGAATTCATGATCAAGTCCAAACATGTTCCTGATATTTTACTATTTAACGAGCTTGCACTTAGGTTGAAAGTTCATTTGCGTTTTGAAATTCGTTGGAGCTTGAACGATAATAACTCATATAAGTACTCATTTATTTCAAGAGATTACAAAGTTATTACATAGCTCAGGGGTTCCCAATGGGGTCAGTATTGACCCCTTGAGGGTCCATGAAATTTTAAAAGGAGACCGTGCTGATAAAGGGGTCGATACCTGAATATGCACCTGCAGTGGTCCATGATCCACTGATGATAATCATGTTCCCATCGATTCCCCCCCCCCCAAAAAAATAATAGTCAAGTGTTTAATGATAAAAAGCTGTGTCATATACTAGGGGGAAATTGTATAAAATAAATATAAGAAAAAATAGACTAAAATTATTTAAAATATTTTCTAAATATGTTACGTTTTTTATGCGTTATATGCAATGTAAAAAAGCGAAATGCAAGAACACAGAAAAATATAATAACAAAAATACGAAGAATGGAAACAAGAAACAATTTGAATCTTTTTCATCGAGGTGATTTGAAATGTAAAATAAGCGATTTTTATATCAAATATTTAAAAAGAATTGCATCAATACATGAAGCGCAGCCATTATATTGATTATAATGGAACTTTTGTGCAAGTGGAATCTGTGATTTTGCGTGTGATAGCTTGCATATATTTGTAAAATTAAAAATAATAATAGTACAAAAAATAATTAAACATAAATATAATAAACTATTTTTTATCTTTAAGTTATTTATGTGCAGTTATTTGTGTTATGATTAAGTTGTATACTGTTAATTATTTAGAAAGATGCAAGGGGGTCGATGAAGAAAATCGTTCCTTTAAAAGGGGTCGACGCAAGAAAAAGTTTGGGAATCTCTGGTTTAGAGCATTTAATCTTTGGAAACGCTGCCTACATTGTGCATTTATTGAGTGCTTTGGTGTTATAGAGAACTACTTTCAACAGATAGAGTAAGTTTAAATTGCACGATTTTGATGTAATATCAAATTTTCAAAATGACGGTCTTGAACAGAGAAGAAGATGAGACTTTTATACGGAAAACAATGTGTTTATATATACTTATTTTATTCAAGAAAACGTTCTCCATTCTTTAAAGATTTTTTACATATCCTTTTTGAATACTTCCGCTTTAAGTTGAATTAATTCTTCTATTGATTTATATATTACTTGAAATGATCTACAGGAAATTCTACAACTTCGTAAATTTCATAAACTTGATGTTTCTTTCCATTTGCTTCTCAATTGATTTCAGAGGCATTTGAATTTAAATTTCAGTAAACATCATCTACTATCTTCTCACCGTAATCTTCATTTTATATTGTGAACGATGAAGTACAACTGCATCCATAATCCATTAAAAATGTTTTATGCGTGAAACTAAACGAGGCGAATAAACGTGAGAAAAAATTCTTCACCCTACGTCTTAGACTCCCTTCTGGAATGAAGAGTTCCTTAATTGTGTGTTCTTCTCCCTAATTGCTCGAGTGGGGAGTCTCACACACGCAAATTTTTGCTCCTTTCTCGCTCTGCACAAGATAATATCTCAAATCTAAAAACGGATTCAGATCCCACATCTCGTTTCTTTCACTGTAACTGTTGTTCCTCTGTGGGTTTTGCGCCTACTGGTCGGATGATTAATGAATATGGCCTCGGCTGGTTCCAGAAAAGCTCTAAAATTCTCATTTCGCATGTCAAGAGGGTCGGGCTTTACTCTTTTAACGAGTCGTGCGTACCTTGCGTCACTAGCTATGAGATGAAGGATTATGTCTTCAGCATCAAGTTCTTTTTTCTTGTACAACTTGAGAGTAACCATTCTGTATTTCGTGATCCAAAGGTAAGTAAAGAGATCAGAGATTTGGTCTTGATGCACCAGTACGTTATCTCTTCTCTCTGTGGAAACTGCGCAATCCAAAAAAAATTATGTCAATGTTTTATACTATTTTCATCTGAATTTCAGACTTCGAAAATTTGTTAGTTGTTGAAATAATCTGCATAAGAATTTCGTTTACTGTTTATAAACTATCCACATAGAACTTTGCAACCGAAGTTACTATTGTCTACATTTTATATTGCTTTTTTCTGGTTGTTTAGGGCAAAATAAAAATTCAGCAGAGACATTCTGCTGCTAGCTACCTGATATCAAAGGAAACGCTTTCCAGCGCAAAACTGCATTGTTTATGTATTATACTGGTTAATTTTAATAATGATTTCCGATTCCGGAAATTTGCTTCGAAATTTCATGTTTCTTCAAATTGCGGCAAAAACGTGTAAAGTGTCTTTAGCCAGAATTTCAAAATTAATGGTTATGAATTAAGAGATGAAGTTAGTACACCGATTTGCTGATCGATATCCATAATTTTGGTTCAAACCGAATGCTTTGAAGCAAGTAATCTATTTAAGTATGATAATAATCAAAGACATATTATGTTTAAAATGATTCATAATTATTTATTTATAATGATAAAAGAGAAAATAAAAAATTCTGATCATTAAAGCAAACTGTCTATAAGTTAGAAAAACTAGTGTTTCGTTCAATTTTGTTAAAGATCTCAAATTAGGGTGGTAGTGTTAAGATGTCACGGAACATAAAATGTTTTAGAAAGATAGTCTTAAATAAACAAAAATAAGGAACAATTCAACTATCACATTTATTTATTATTAGCTTTCCACTTATCTTAATTGTCTGAGAGTAACATCAGATAAAGTCCACGAACTTAATCGCGGTCAAACGGCAAGGGTTGCATCTGTCATTGGCTTAGGGTCCTTGGGTATCTTACAGGTGATAGTAAGAATTTGTTCAGCTTTGAAGAATATCTCTTTGGGGAACATATTCGAAAATATCCCACCTCTTATTCTTTTTCCGCCGACGTTAGGACAGAACTTTCAGTCCGACAGCATCTTAAATACCTCGATACCATAAAAATACTGTATGCTTACAAACATCCATACTTTTTTCGGATTCGTACTCGGATCGAAGGCTATGACAGCAATCTTCTCTACCACCATGCCAACAGGGCATTTTTATGATTATATCCATTTGTGATTGCGAGAATCTTATGGAATGTCCACTGATGATGACAGAAGCTTTTGCCCGAAGCTACTTTTAACAAAAAGAGGAAGTAATAAGCAAGCAGACATTCATCTGCAATTACTGCGACGTTTTCAGCTACATTTTTATGTAAAAATAACAATAACTAATACTGTATCAAGAAAAATGTGCAATACTAAGGAGCGTACAGAAGCACGGGAATATGCACTTGGAGCATCTGAAAGTGCCTAATGTCGCCAGATGAGAAACATTATTTAACACTGATGGAGTCTATACTCAGCATGCTACGAACAAAACTTTTGGACTTCTCTATACCCAAGTTGAAAAGGTAAAGTTGCAAGATTCCTGGCTTCAAAAGAAATTCCAGTATAGAACTTTGTCATTTGCAGATGAGTGTTTATTAGTGTAATGGTACAAAGGCAATTAATTAATAACACGGTAGCCAAAACAAATTGCAATAAAAAAACTAACAATCAGTTTGTAGAGGCATTAGGTTATTTTTTGAAAGCAGGAGATATGAAAAATGAGCAATGCCCTCGCCGGGTCTCAAACCACGGACCTCTCGAATACGCCCTGAGCGTGTTGACCACTACACCACGAAGGCATGCTAAGAAGGTGGGAGAAATACCTTATAATTTAATGATCTCCAGATTTACTATTCAACGTAATACCATACTTTTTAAGTTGTCGAAGCAAACATACACTATAAAGCTAGGAAATTTCTAAATTACTGTATTATAGTTTTCGAAATAAAACGAGAAGTAATAAATTTCGTTTCCAAGCTTTGAAACAAAGCAAAGTAAAGCAAAATGTAAATAAATCAACACATGCTAGTTTCTTGAGTTTACAACTTTTTCTTATTCAAAATACGTTGGTACTCTCAGTTTTGTTAATTTGGTGTCTGAATGAAAATCCTTGCTATGTCCTCGTGAAAGGATAAAGTGAGAACCGAATGGCATTTCTTTAAAGAACTTTGACAACTGCAGACACACAATAAGTCATTGTTATTCTTGGCAGCTTGGAAGTAGCTTCTCCAAGGAATCTTTCCTAATCACACATGTCGTCACTAATACTTAACGCCAATTAGTGAATAATCAGTGTAAAACAAGAATGGATAATCACTCACAGTCTTGTCGATGCTCACAGGAACTTCGCATCAGGTGTTCACAGAATGAAATCTCTACAGCATGTAAAAATTACTATTGTAAATGTATTGTGAATTCAAATTATATATCTAACAAATTGATTAAATTAATCTAGGATTGTCTCAGACAAATAGAACTGCCACCGAGTTTGATACCTTCCACCTGAACAAAAGACCCAGGTTGTGCTTCCGAAAGCTACGATCAAAAATGAAACTTTATTATGTTACAACTATTAAAATAACATGACTTGATAAAAGCAACTTTTCAACAGTTGTAAAAAAGCGTATTTTTATGTCTTAATTTATTGAAACAGTATAAGGGCATATTTCCTCTAGCAATCCGCTCTAATGTTTGATTCGGACCAAGGATTCTTAATTGTTTTCTTTTATCTGTTTCTTTCAAAGATTGTTTTCTTCATAAAGCCAATACATTTTTCTGTATAATATGTAATTTAACGCTTAAACCATCTCTTTCAAAAATATTGAAACTTTTTTTTTCATAGTTAATTATTGACTTACTAAAGCCTGCTTCCACTATGTAAGAACAGGTAAAGTAACAGGTATGTTGGTTGGAAGCTATTCTTATTTGGGGATAGTTCTCTCGGATGACTTTTAAAGTCGTAAACCTAGCGTATCCGAGTGTTTCAAATAAAATCTGTGCTTAAACATTCTCCTTCAATACGATTGATTGATTGAAGATTTTATGTCAAACTCAAAGCTTTAATTTCTCTAAAATGACGAAATAATTGTAATATTTTAACCTTTCTCACACTTAACAAGTATACTTCACAGCAAGAGGAAAAGGTTTTCCTCTTGTCACCACGATTTGTACCTCGGTTTTCTGTATTCCGAGCTCCTTGTATTTGAGACTTGGATAGCCCCGCCCTCGTGTCTAATAAACATTAATGAATAAACGCTATCATGTTAACATCTATAACGACCTTTGCTTTCAGCATGATAACATCTATTATCTTTTAAATTAAGTTTTAATTTTCAGAATATCTTTCTTGACAAAATCCTAAATATCAAATTCCATTGATGTTTCGCTGACAAAAGTTTCTCGATATAGGAAATAAATGTATAGAATAAATTCAGTTTGAGAAATGGCTTTTGTTTCAAATATGCCACGTATATCAAAATATCTATTGGTATTTTAGAGGGTTAGAAAAATAGTACTCGTACTATGGATGTAGCTGATGAGCCATAATTTAGATAATTTGTACAACAACTTAAAATTGAAAATTCATCAATAAGTTTGTTTGCATTGTAAATTCCTACCTCCTGTCTCCTCGTTTAGGGCAAAATAAGCATAAAATGAGTAATTTACCTTTCAAAGCACTGCCTTTCATTGTATTTTTATTATTTTTCTTATAAAGATAAGATTCTAAAAAAACCTGATGATTTTTTAGAAGTTTGAAATTTTGCTTTTGATCAAAAATTCGAATATTTAGGAGAACTTGAAGCATATCTTGTAGAGTCATTAGTTTTTTTTTTAATCTGGAGACTTGAAAAAATGAGCAATTCCTTCGCCGTGACTCGAACCTGGACCTCTCGAATGCACCACCACAGTGCTAAGGTTAAACCACGAAGGCAGAAGGGAGGAAATATCTTATATACTCCCCCTTTTAAAGGGCGAATGGGGATTAGGATACCTAATCGCCAAATCTTTGTGGTGAAGAAATATCTTTTAGTTCAGGCGCTACTATAGTCATTAGGTTTTTTTTTTTTTTTTTTTTTTTTTTGAAGCAAAAGACATGAAAAAAGAGCAATGCTGTCTTCGAGAATCGAACATGGACCTCTCGAATATCTGTACCTCTCGAGTGTACTACCGTTACACCACGAAGGCATGCTGGCATGAGGGAGAAAGTACCTTATACTAGTAGTGTACGTAAGAAAACCTTGTTGAACATTTATAGGTGCTGTTTTATTCTACGTCCTTCAAAAGAGATCTTACGCATTTGATCATGAACATACTGCTTTTATTCGATTTACATAGAATAAGACAAGACCGATCAAGACAGAATAAGGTAAAAAATTAAATAAGAAAGAAGAATTTCTATTAATGGCTAGTGTTACGAGTAACATTATAAAAGTAAATGTACATGGTAAATGTTCGTGTAAGTAAACATGCTAAATGAAAGTAGAGTTGAATAAAATGCATTTGGAAAGTTTTATTAGACACAAAAAGTAAACTCGATCTATGAAGGTGAAGTCGGAATTGAATGAAAAGTGTCTTTAAAGATTTATCAGTTAGTGCTAAATATACCCGTTTGAACAGAATACTGAAATGCCAGTGACGAGAAAAATCAAACTTCATCAAAACACAGACAAAATTTTCGAAAGAGATGATGGAATACTTGGTCGAAGAAGTTGTAAGGGTAGAAGACAGTAGATGGAAAAATGGCATATACTTCCGACTTACTTATTAAGTTGAGACTGTTATGGTCTATTTGTAAGTCGGTTCTTTCGAAGTTGAAAGATCCCTGGCGTATGCCAAACCTTGGCAAGTTCTATAAAGTACCGTCATTATGAAACAAACAGATGTCTGCCCTTTCACTTGTAAGCGTCGTACCCCGGAAGAAGAGAAATTAAAAACAAAGATACAAGCCAAATCAATTGTGAGAAATTTACGACAGGACACCGCATAAAATGAAGATGATTAGAGCCATCAAAGTAAGAAGACGGGTGAGTTAAATGTTTCTTTTATGCTGTGTCTGGACGGTGGAAGACAAAAACAAGCAATCCCCACTCACAAATAGTCGCTCAAGTCATAAATTCAGAAATGCGTCGGACAAGAACATAAAAAAAGATGCCGATGGAACTCCTCCAATTCTTATTTGGCTACAAGAAAGAGTCAAATTTAAAGCTGAGATGATTTACATAAAGCGCAGCTTGAGAAGCTAAGATGAAATGCCTCAGTAATGTTGTCGAGAAATAGAAACACGATGTAAGTGTTTGAGCAAAATGAATTGGGAAGGTGACATTAAAAAATTTGTTGCCAGTCTGTGAATGTGTCGGAAGAAAAATATCGAATTGGTTAAAACATTAATCTTTTAGTACATAACATTCCGAATTTAATTAAGATACAGGTAAGAAATATTTATTTTTAAACTAAAGAGTTTTTTAAAACTTGTTCTTATGTTTCAGTTTCTTTTCTTGACTTATTGCTTTTCATGTGTAGCAAAAACGACAGTACGAATATCACACTGCATTGATCTCAAGTCAGTTGTATGATTTCTTCATGATCTATATACTTAGTTTGATAATTTTAGGCCATAGAGGCAAAAAGGTTTTGAAATTAAAAGCAGTTATTTTGCTTTTCATAAATTTGAGTGAGTAAATAATTTTCCATTCTTAATCAAAATTTGATAAATTAAAACTAAGATCTCAGCTTTTTGAATAATGAGTCCTAATACGAGACTCATAATGATAATCGTACTTTATAAACTCATGCAATGTGTATTTTATATGATTGATATACTTGACTCTAAAACTCACCTCGAATTTATCCAAAATTTATTCTGATACAGATGTTGGCTGAGTTCCTCAACCAGAAGTAATCATAAAATTATTATTACCAATATTAACAACCTTCCTATTATTTTGATTGCAAATCGAGGTTTTGTGGCACTTTTGCATCAAGCAAGACGATCAGAGGAATATTAACTTGCGTTTGGTATTTTTGACAAGATTTGATTTTAGATGTTTCATTATTGCTGTATTGAAGATAGTGAAAAGAATTTTTTAGAATTTCATAGAATGACGTCTATTTATTTTCATAGAATTTTCATAAAGTGACGTCTAGGCATTCATTCTGCTATAATATTTAAATCTAACTCTCTTTACTTAATTTTCTCGGTTTTTAAATTTGTCCGTAACATGAATTCTTTTTTTACAATATTACATTTTACACATATATTTTCACAAATATTTAATTTCTGAGATATTTAAATGTTTTCACAAGAAAAACTGAAAGTATAATAGTAGCAGACCTTTAAATCTTTAGGTGAAATGTTAGAGTCAAGTATCTCTTATTTTCAATCAAACGTTGAAAGCGATTAATTTCAGAAACAATGACGTATAGAATGTCCAGACTGACCTAAAATTAAGTTTCTTTCAAAACAATTATGCGAAGTGTGAACGAAAGGGGAAGCTACTGAAGGAAATCGTAAGTTCAAAAATTAATAATTATTAAAAGGCTTACCTTGAATATATATTGATTTACAGATTTATACATACCTGGAAACACTTTGATTTTAGAATTTTAATCCATTATTAGAATTTTTTCCATGTTGGCATCTTCATAGAATACTGAATTCTTGTGCCCTTTGGTAATTTTACATCTGTTGCCACAAAAAATGAAACAAAATTATAAATAAATACGCAGTTAAACATCTGGCGCGACAACAATGCCAAGTACACTGAGCAAAAAATAAATGGGACAGTTCTGTATCTCCCCTTCTACTGGACCAATTGACGAAATTTAATTGGCGCGTTTATATTTCTCATGTGAACACAGCATGACTTCATTGTAAGACTATTACATTTTACACATTTTTTTGCTGCACTTCATTAAAAATTACTTTTTTGAAGTATTCCAACCGATCTCTCAAGGTAAGTTGAAAAATGACATAAAAATTGCAGATTTTTAAAATTAAATATCCTGATCAATTTTTGTGGTACGGCAGTCAAACTACAAAACTTTACTTTTCCTAAACGGTTGTAGAACTTTCCCATATAAGAATATAATGTAAGAATCTTACTCTATTTATATTTATTAATTGCTCGTAATTAAATTAAAAGTTAAATTTCGTTATTGGTCCAAATTTAATTTTATTTAAATTTAAAATTTCCCAAAACAATATTTTGGTCATTTAAAACACTTCTATAAGTGGATGTATATGTTTACGACCAACAATGGGGACACTAAAGGCCAGATAAGAACTTTAAAGCCTGACGAGGGTTCGGGTATATATGCATTGATATTTTGAGTTTTTTATATTCATAATGAAAGTAATTAAAAGTAAATTAATAAGCCCAAGACTTGCGCTAAAGCTGCAAAGTAATTAAGCAATAATTCGCTATAAATTATAATAAGAAAACTCTCCACATAACATCTCCAAGCAACGGAAATTCAATTTAAAAACATCATTGAAAAAATTAAAAGATTTTTCAGTCCTCCTTGCTTTAAACACAGTTAAGGGAAAACGTAAAAGATAAAAATGCCAAAATCAAAAGTAAAACTTATTTAAGTATTGAAAGGGGATAAACCAATCTACCATCAATTAACAGAAACTTAAATAAGAAAGAGAGTTTCATCTTACTTCCAAGTAAGCATCAATTGCAACCCTTTTGCTTCCATCACTTAATACGTACTTGCATTCCAGTCATTTGGTTTTAAAATTTCGAAGGCAAGTTGGTTAAGTTTTGCTAAATTGTTTGATTTTTAAATTTCTTTTTTACTACTGTTTTAAATTTATGATTTTTTTACTACAGTTTTAAATTTATGATTTTTTTAAAAATTTGTTCTTGAATCTACTTTTGTTTTTACTTTTGTATTTGAAATGAAAAGAGAGTGTAGGGGATATGTCTTCTAAAGTAAGCATCTCGTTCAGATTAATTGTGTTCTTAGTGAAAAATTTTAATTTTAAGGTTATTTGCTTTTTAACAGGATTCGTTTGGTTTAGTGGACTAATATCTTCATTTTGATTGAGAATCAATTTGAATCTAGCAAATAATTTGATGCTTACTTGGAAGTAAGATGAAACACTCTCTCTTATTTTAGTTTCTGTTAATTGATGGTAGATTGGTTTATCCCCTTGATAAGTCGATTAATCTGCTATCAATAATAGTAACTGGATTTTCAATACTTAAATAAGTTTTACTTTTGATTTTGGCTTTTTTGCCTTTTACCTTTTTCCCTAACTGTGTTTAAAGCAAGGAGGACTGAAATATCTTTTAATATTTTCAATAATTGTTTTTAAATTGAATTTCCGTTGCTTAGAGATGTTGTTATATGGAGAGTTTTCTTATTATATATATAT
>KK121132.1:276440-293516 GCA_000611955.2 Stegodyphus mimosarum | reverse complement strand
ATATATATATATTGTATTTTGAATCTTAATATGTATTTTTATGTCTTTTCTTAAAAATCGTAATTTTGCTGTCTAAAGGTTTGCGAATTCAAATCGGGAAAAGGTCTGAGCATTTGAGACCACTGAAAGATATTTTAAATTGAAATTTTATTTCGAAATTTACGGTCCTGAATGTTTCAGAGAAACGGAACTCGTATTCGGAACTCATTGATCAACTTGGTTGTGGGCTTCAAAACACTTTTCCTTTGATAAGTTCTGTTTGAAGCGTTGAACTGAGGAGATAAATATTTTATTTTATTTTCTTATTTTATTATATAATGCTTTCAGTATTGTAATTTTTACTTGTACTACCTTTGTGTGCGACTTTCTTCAAGATACAAAATGGTTAGGACTTTTATGGGAACGAAACTGTGAACTTGCATTTAAGCTTCAACTATTTCCTTTTCTTTTAACAAATTTCATTATTTTCAAACCTGCAGCAATTGAGCAGACCGTCTTTTAGTTTTTAAACTTCGTTTTTGAAATCTTTTCAGAAAACTTTGGCTACTGTATTTACAATGCAGTAAAAAAGGACGCGTACAACTAAATGTTATAGCAGTGCCATAAACAAAATTTAAGGTTATATGGCTAATCGTATTTGAATTATGCGAGACGCATACGTACGCCACGAAAACGTCCATTTTTAATCCACTTTACAATCTGTTTTGGAATAAAGAGTCCTTTATTCTCTTCGCCCAGCTGGTATAGTGGTTAGTGACCCTGACTGCTTTAGCCATGGTCCCGGGTTCGAATCACAAAGAAGGCATGGTTGTAACTGTTCGTAACTTCATAGGAGGCAACGGTGGCCACTTATTAGATGAATCCGTAATGAAATGCCCATCACTATTAGTCCATGGGGTGGTGCAAGGCTAATGGCTATTAAATAAAGACTCAGACATTAAAAAAATTATTCTCTTCGTAAGCATAGATGTCAAGCAAAAAACTGTCCGAAATGGTTTTGGGAAAGGTCAAAATGGATATTTCCTTTGAAATCTGAAAATCGGAATTATTAGTGGTTAAAACACTTCTTACGCGCAAGGAAGTAAAAATTAAGCTTCTTATTTGTCTTATTCCTCAATAAAGTAAAAAAGTATTTGACTACAAAAATATACATGACACTCCCAATCAACCGGTGTAATCCTGCGAATTGCGTTCAAGGTTAATGCAAAATCCAAAGGCAGTTAAAGAAACAAGGAAAGAGGAGCAGTCAAAATTATAATTAATTAGAAAAGTTTTTTTTTTCAATGGCGGGCCGTCAGCCGACTTCCGCTCGGCCACTACTAAGGCCAGAATTGGTGGCCACTTTATTATGGAGGAACCTATTAGGTGAGCCACCTTTGCCTCTTATGAAGGGACGGACGGTTACAGCCATGCCTTCTCCGGGATTCGAACCCGGGCCCATTGGCGTCGCAGTCGGCTTCCCTAACCACTATACCGTCTAGGCGGCTTAATAGAAAAGGAGTGTTGAAAATTTACTTATATTTTTCAGAAGTTTAACACATAAGTTTTCTTAAGTTCCATAAGTTTGATTAGTAATTAAAATGAAAATAATGTAAAAATAAACATCATTGGAAATAAAGAAATCAAGTTAGAAATCACATTAAAGAATAATATTTACAAGAGAAATAAAGAATTAAATCAAATTCGTTTAAAATAGTCGGTTTATTTTGGGCAGTTTTCATCTTTTAAGATCGATGAGTTTATTTTGCAAAGCGTCATCCTCACTCATCAGATTTTGACTTCCCAATCAATCTAGAGGACAACAATAAAGTAAAATTACTTGAGACAGTATTACTGACAACTACAAAAAATACCTGACAGTGAAATAATTAAATCTGAAACTAATGTGCGCAAGGGCACAGTTTTTCATAAAAATCTGAGGGAATGGCATGCCAAAGCTAGGAATTGAAAGAGTGAAGAATATAGGAAAATGCTTGTCTGCGTTGTACCTGCTATTTGTTTTTACTTAAATTACACTTAGGTTTCAGTAGGATACAAAATGAAATGCCAGGTTAATAACTTCACCCTTGGTTTATCCTACTATTGTGAGTTAAGTGAATCTACAAATAATTTTAGCTCACAAAAATGATGTACTTTACTCGGCATCGGATGCACAAATATTAACTACACCTAAATTCACTTTTGGAGCAATTCATATTTGTACTCATGTGAAAAATAATATTGTGCTTTGTTCACTGCTGGATCCGTTCCATTTAGAAAAGAAAAAAAAACTCCTGTAAAAAATTTTTGAAAAAATGTTATTTTGAAAACAACCATGTAAAAAATCGCTTTATTTCGGTAATGCGCGCAAAAAAAGTGATGTTACTTAAGAAGAAATCTCTTCTTACATATTTTTTTTCCTTCCAGCATACCTCTATCTTGTAAAAACGTGTTTATATTTAGACCAGCTAAATGTCAAAAAAGTCTGCTAAAGTCTCCTGCTTTGAAAAAACGGATCATTCATGGTTGATTTTAAAGGAAAAATAAACCTATGAATGACAGTCAGATTATCGTTTGAAATTACAACGGTAAAATTATAAAATATGATTGTAGTTTCTAGCATTATTAAAATGTTTTATCTTCACTAGCAGGATGTTATTTACTTCCTGATAGGATAACGAAAGGTAGAATGTGTATGTATTATTTAAAAATATAATTTTCACTTAATAATTGATATAAATATCTCGCTCAGCAAAGTCTGTTCTCATATTAACGATAACGATATCCCCAGAATGCACAATCTCTAGTTGCTGGAATTACCTAAAAACAGCGAAGGATGGAAAACTATCGCTAGACAGATACCAGTCGAAGTGTTTCTGCACTCGGACACACCAACTACCCAAAAATAACCCAAGGCCATTCATCAAGCGGTCCCGAAAATATCGCCTCCTTCGAAAATGAGGGATTCGCCCTCCCATCAAGTCTGCAATTTATATACAGGCATTTTATACATATCATTTTAATAAAGTAGTAACCAAATTCTTTATTTTTCAGATTCCTTGTCTAAAATAGAGATTATCCAATCTATAAAGTCTGATGAAAAACGCTTTGGTGATTTGGCAGAAAAATTAAATTTGGATGTATTTTTCTAGAATTTTTCTTTTGACTATTTTCCGAAATCTTTTACTATTTGAACTGTCTTCAATTTTATAATAAAATTTAATCATTTTTTTAACGAATCCAATTATTATTCCTATGACGTTTTTACTTCCTTGTACGAAGTAAAAAGGAATCGCGAAAATTGCAATCGCAAAAAATTTCGGGTATCATATTTCAACGAAAATATTCATTTTGACCGCTATCGAATGAAATTTAAAGATATTTTTGAGTGACATCTGTACGTAAAAATAGAATAAAGGACTCTTTCTACTCCCAAAAAATTATAAAACTGATTTAAAATGGATTCTGCAGAGATTTTTTCGTGGCATGTGTGCCTACGTACGTACGTACATATGAATGTATCTTGTATAACTCAAAAACGAGTAGCCTCAGAACGTTGAAATTTTTTATGTAGGAGCTGCTATAACATGTAGATGTGCACCTCCTATCTTGGTTGCGACACCGAAAGCATATATATATATATATCCACTCTGTTACTCGGCTCAGTGAGCTCAGTTTCTTTGTTCTTATATGTTTATAAATTTGCATTTTTTGCTTTGAAAAGGATTAAATTATGTTGTTCTTATCTTCCGGTTAAGGTTTTTATGCCTTTCGCTAACCTGTATGTTATAATCGTAAAATTATCAACAATTTAAAAATTGTTTAAGTGCAGCTAAGCCTAATTTTTTTTGGCCATAGCAATCATATTTCTTCACAGAATTGTTTAACTTAGCAAAATAGTGGATTTGTTGCCAATCTAGAGAAACTAAGCTTCGCAACAACAAAATAATGTCTTCTTCTTTTATTATTGCGAATTAAATTACGCTTAATCCATTCTGGAATTATAATTTAAGTTATTAAATTATCCTACATATTTATAAGGTATTTCTCCCGCCTCATTAGCATGTTTTCGCGGTAGTGTGGTCAGCAGACTCGGTGCGTATTCGAGAGGTCTATGGCCCGAGTCCCGGCAAGGGCATTGCTAAGTTTTCATGACTCCTCCTTCAAAAATACCTAATGTCTCTATATATTGACTCAGCATAGCGTCCACAACAAATTAAGTCAATTTCTACGCCTTCAGTGCCTTTTTGCCGAGTGAGACCGAAAGCAAACTTTCAGTTTTGTGCACCGAAAAACCTGCGTTCTTGCCCGCCGACCGAATTGCTTGTTGTTGAGTAGAAACTGTAATTTTAATTGTAATTTTTTTATTTTTTAACTGTATTTGGTGCTTTCTGTTTTTTCATATCTTTCAATTTTTAATAAAGAAATTTTGTGGTTTCATGTATTTTTGCTTTGTTGCAAAGTGAGAACTGAATTAATTCAATGAGAAATATATCTCTTATGAAATTCTAGGAAATAAGTTTAAATGAAAGGTGGACAAAAATGCGTATAATTTAATATTCCGTACAAGGAAGTCATATGGTGTACACATTAGTTTTTTTTTAATATGAGTTTTAAATACCTTTTAATTAATTCGAAGGAAAGAGAACAGCATGTGCATCTGATTTATCTCTGGAAGATCGCAAAACTTCCTGTGGAAATTTTGATGAATGTATAGAAAATTTTAAATTTTTGTCAAAAAATAAATAAAGGAATAAATTTAAGCTAAGAGTTGTTTGTTTTTTAAACAAATGTAAAGAAATGGAGACGCTGTAAAACTGTGCAAATAGATTTCACTGCTTTTCATTTTAATTGAATTATAGAAAAATTCCTAAAAGTTCGTCTGTTATGCATTCAGAAGAACAGTGTTCGTTTCTACGTACCGTGCTGTACTTCGACTGCGGTGACAGCCACATGAAATTTTGTGAACAGAAATTCTAGACTAGCTTCAAATTGGTATCTGATAAATTAAATTTTCGAGATGATTACTATAGGGAAAAATTCTTGTTTTACATGAAGGCACCGTAATGGCCATGCAAGCTACGCTGCTTTTCCCGTTCTTTCATGTGCTTTTTTCGTCCATTTGCTGAGCAATTTTGTGTTCGAATGCTTTTGAACATTAATAATTTATCTGATTCCTAGAGAAATTAACCCAGAGAATACATTTATTACATTACATTTTATCTGTTAAAGAGTAGTTTATTTAATCTCTTTTTAGCATTAAACTATATGATACGTTACTTTTCTGTTTTAGTTTATTAATTATGTTGTGAGTTTCAAATGAAAATTTATTCTATAAAAACGTTTTCATCATTTTTATCCTTTAGTCTCAATGACACATTTTCGATCAAACTAAGTAAGCCCCCGATTTTCTAACGAACTGAACAAGCGAACGCGTGAAACATCGTACAGTATGAATTTTATGGAATGAGAATAGGAGAATTGGAAAGTAGAGAACAAATCCAACTTGATTGATTAACGACAACACTTGATGAAGAATCAAAACACAGTTTATTTAGTATAACTTAGGACAGCTCCAAAAACGCGTTTACAGTCATCGAAAAATTACAACAAACACGCTGAAACAATCAGCAGCACAGCCTTCAGGCTATAACGGGGAAGGCAGTTTCACGGCAGAACACTAGAGTATGTCCCCGAATCGGTTCGGCCATTCTTGGAACTCAACGCGCTCTCGAGGCTCTCCAAGCTACAACTCGCGATGCATTCAACGATACACTTGATAGCCTCAACGATGCACATTCTCGGTGCATCAACTCGCGATACACTCGACTCTAGACTAAACTCCGCGTATAGGCAAGGTTTATATAGCTTTTGGCCTGCCTTCGAGAACATTCTGGGCCAAGCCGGTGAGAATTCCTTCTAGAATGTTCTCCATCCATCTATGAAATATCGCCAGTTTTTTAGCCAAATGTCACCAATTGGGCGATTTCGTGCCAGATATGACAACCCTGCCTTCTCTTGCTATTTTCTGGCAACCCTAAACCCGGTCTGCAAGAAAGCTATATTACCGCAGCTGGGCATTTCGTAACAATATGATTATTCGCCTAAAAATTCTTTTTCAACAATGAACAATTGCTATTTTATTTCCAGCAATTGTTTAAGTCAAATGATCGAAAACATTCAGTGATTTAGCCAAAAAATCAGAAATTACAAAACTTTATACGAATTTCATTTAAAAGATCTTTTTTCTGCTCTGCCTGGTACTGCAAACAATAAACTTCTGCGAAAAATTGTGTTAGCATTAAATTTAAGAAAATCTATATAGAATTTAAAAAAGACCGCTTCACTATATTATATTATCATTTATAAACAATGCGTGTTCAGAATTTGAACTCGATAGCTGATCAATCAGCTTATCAGGGATCGATAAGATATAAACCAAGAAGGTTAAAAATCTATGACAAAACTTTGACCATAGCGACAAACACCATGAGAGAACTAAATAAAAGATTATAAAACGAAAACAAAATAATTTTTCAAAAAGTTTTTGATTCAGAGGCTTTTTATTATATTATGAAGGAACTGTATAAATCTCGGAAGCACAGGTTCAGTGATATTTTCATGTAAAACTGTTTTCTCTACTATGGCATTTAATCCAAAAGGAGAAACTTATCGACAGGAATACATTGGTCAATAATAAGAAATTCCTCAAGTCTCATTGATTATCATAGAAAATAAAAACCTTCAAATGTATCATAAAACCTCAAGAGCAGTAGTTGAAATAAAAATGTAACCTGCGTTTATATTATTAAACAGTAAAATTTAGAAGTTCAATAGAATTTAGTGCTGTAGAAGTTTAAAGCAGGAAAGCTTTGATACTGATGAACACGAATCATATTTTGAATCGAATTTAGGTTTTCTTATGTTGAAAGAAACACTAAGTAAGAAAGTAAGTCTAGTTGTATGTTTAAACTATTTCGTGTGCAATTTCTATATAAAATGAATTTTTTATCAATTTAAATAAATGCCTTCAGAAATTCCATTTGTTTAAATTTATTTTTTCTCGGGTTAACAAAATGGATCACATTCTTAAAATTTATTACTTGAATTCAAAGTTTGTTATTTCTGGAATTAAATTACAATATTTTTGATTTAATTTGAAAGGAACTTTTTATTGAAAAAGGAAAATACTTATTGAAATTAAGCCCACGGTTTTCAGCCATCCGTGTTAAGAAAAATCAATTAAGACTTTACTCAGTAATTTAAATGTTACTCAGTAATTCTACTCAGTAATTTTACTCAGTAATTCTGTGTAAATGTAGCTTTTTTTAGCTTATCACGCTATACTGCAAATTCTAGCATATTTCAGTTTAAAGCATGCAAATAATTCAAGTATGATCTAAAATCTTCCATTTAGATTTGTCAGATTTCTTATTTAGAAATTATTAAATTATTTGCATGAATTTTATTAAGGCAAACGTTTCTCAAAAATTTTTTCAAGTTGGAATCATTTCAATAAATAAGAACCTTTTCCGGCCATCTTGCACTCGTCCCCTCCGAACACAACTGCTTTAGTGTATGTTCCTATTAGTATAATTATGTTTTAAAAATAAAATTAATTAAAACACATTTAATTTTATACTAGCTTTAAGTTAACACAAGAAAATGTATGTTCGTGTTTAGTAATTCAGCGCTGTTACAGTTTGGATAATCTTTATCTGTTAACTAAAAATTAAATAAATGTTGGTGTTCACATTAATAAGATGGATGAGCCAGTCAATACTTGCACACTTGTTTTATGTTTGAATGTAAGCTAGTAAGCTTAAGACAAGCACATTCAACAAGTCGATTTCGGTATTTCTTATTTACCTGAGTTGTTATGAAAACTCTTTCTCAGATAAATACATAGAAGCTAACACAATTACATTTTTAAAGCACCATTTTACAGTTCACTATATTCCGTTTTCACCGGTAATGAGTTTCAGAAATTATTCATACCTTCTGCTTGGAATTTCAATTTAAGGCCAGTAACATTCGAGCGTTCAATTAACTCGACAGTCAATTAATAATCTTCTTTTTCACTCAGGGCCAGGTTTTTATTTTCAATATTGCAATGGAAAGGATCATGAGCACAGGAAAATTCGTTACATTTACCATTTGGATAATAATGTTCAAACTGTGACCTCAAAAGATTCGAAATGCGAATATATGCCATTCTATGATTCTTTTACAGAAGATATCATTTTCTACTAAAAAAATATATAGAGAGAGTTGGAAATGGGGAAAAACTTCTCGGTTTTATGCTGTAGGGTTTATATTTATTTTACCTAACATTTATTTTAAGTTCATAGTCCTTTCCTTTTTAGCCTTCATTTTTCCCCTAGAAATGCCCGTGCCAGAGTATGTAAATTACAGTAGCACGCGCAGTTTATTCAAATTTAGCGGAAGCTAGTTGAGTTAAATAGTAGACGAAACGAGCGTGAAAAAGGTCTTGCTTTGAAGCTACGCTGGAGAGATTGCTCGGTAGAATTTAGATCAGCGCGTGTCGGCCTTTGTGCCTAACTTTGCAGAAGTGCTAGACCTTCAACTGTTAAATCAGTAATCTTGCTGAATATCAGCGATAATTAAAAACGCGGTTAGTTAAGATCTCAGAGCCTCGTCGGTAGTGTTTGACATTTGTTCATCTAGTTTCTTATTTTCAGTTTTACCTTGCTTTTAGTTCAACCGCCGAGTTGGCGCAGTTTGTGAGCGTCGAGGAGACGCAGTTGTAATTTTAAAAGTACAATAAAAGGGTTTCAACCCCTTCGCACGTTTTTGTGACTCACTATCCCAGTGACTGACAAGTTGGGCCAGAGAGATCTTACATTTGGCGCCCGACAATCTCACGAACTCGAATGGCCGATAATTTGGTGGAAACTCCTGTAGAATTTCAAGAGCAAGTTATGGCTAACCAGTTGGAAGGGTTCGGATATTTAATCCAAACTATGAGGGCAGCTATCAAGCCAACCGTCAATTTTGACGGAAAAAATTCTGTAGCAATATTTCTAGAAGGCCTGGAAAGCCATTTCCAGCTGTATCCTGTGCCCGAAAGGCAAAAAGTTGCCATCGCCACGTCTGCATTAAAAGGACAGGCCGCACTATGGTGGAAAAATATTGGAAAATTTTTATTAGGAGAATTTGGAGGTCAAGAATACACATTTGAAAATTTTAAAGAATCGTTGTTAAAAGCCTTTCCCATAGTGAAAGACCGAGCAAAGTTGGAAGCTGAACTTTACAGTTTTTATCAGCGAAACATCGAAGAGTTAACAGAGTTCATTTTACGAAAAATCAAGCTGGTAAATATGCTGTATGGAAAGAAAGCCGATAATGAGGTAATTGAAATAATCTTACCCAGATTACTACCTGCTGTCCAAGACTTTATGGAAATCCGAAATCCAAGCTCCTTGCAGGAACTCTTCGAGTTGGCGGTCAAGTTCCAAAACCGACGAATAGCGGAAAAATCTAGAATGGCAGCATATCCTCAAGGTTCCAGAAGACAGTTCTCAAACTTGGCGGCCGATAGGACGAAATACTCTTATGGAGGAAAGAGCTATCAAGCTAAGTCACCGAAGAACGAAGGTCAAAGCGCGAAGAAGAAATTCGAAAAAAACCGTCCGCGTACCCAGAAGACTGAAGGTCAGAAGAAAGCTTTAAACGATTAGAGGGGCCTGTAAAAGCGAGGGTCCAGACCCCTGAAATTTCGCAAAATCCCTCAAGAAGATACCTAAACACGGTTGTGATAAAAAATTCCCAGTTACCAGTCATCCAAGTCCTGGTCGGCGAAGTCCCGGTAGAAGCGCTCGTGGATACAGGAGCTCAAGGGAACTTCCTCAGCTACAAATTCTACAATGACAACTTTCATAGACTACGTTTATTTAAAAATAGAAACACAGAAATTATAGCCGCCCAAGGAAAAACATGTCAGTGTGTCGGAAAATTATCATTAAAACTGCAGATAAAAGAAGAAAACCTTAGAATATTATTTTTCGTGGTGAAAAATTTACAGAACCCAGTGATTTTGGGAATGGATTTCTTGAAGTCCGCAAAAGCCAGATTGGATTTTCAGGAAAATGCAATTACGCTGGAGATGCAACGACGGGTGGTGGAGCCGGTAAAGGAACCTGAATTGGATTTAAGTCATTTGACCCTTGAAGAAAGCCAAGCTATTCAACAGGTGGTGAGTACTTTTTCAAATTTGTTTTCAGAACGTCCGGGTAATTGTCAAATTGTAACCCATGACATACAACTAACATGCAATAAACCTTGTAAGGCCAAACCCTACAGGTATGATAAACAGAAAGAGCTCATTATTGAAGAGCATATAAACGAAATGCTGCAAAATCAGATTATTTCGCCAATAAACAGTGATTACGCGAGTCCAGTGGTGCTATGTAGGAAAAAGAATGATTTCCCGCCTTCTGATAAAAAAGCTTGGAGGTTTGCTATTGATTATAGAAAATTAAATAGCATTACAAAGTTCCCGGTTTACCCTCTGCCGGTGATTGAGGAAATAATTAGAAAGATTAAATCTACGAGATATATGACTACTTTGGATTTAACATCGGGCTACTATCAGATAGCTATGAAACCAGAAGATATACATAAAACCGCGTTTATCACAAAATCAGGAACTTATGCATTTTTACGCATGCCATTTGGGCTGTGTGGGGCCCCGTCGACATTTCAGAGAGCTATGGACATTGTTCTAAAACCTGTCCTAGGAAAATCGACTTTAATTTATTTAGATGATATAATTATAACAAGTAGTTCGTTGGAGCAGCATATTAAGGACTTGCAGGAAGTTTTTTCGTTATTAAAAGAGGCCGGTTTAACAATTAACGCATCAAAATGCAAGTTCGCGACAAAAGAACTTAAATACTTAGGATATAAAATTTCGCAAAAGGGCATAGAAACTCAAGATTCAAAGATAAAGGCTATCAAAAGTTTCCCCCCTCCTAAAACCGCAAAGAAACTGTCTTCTTTCCTCGGGTTATGCTCTTATTATCGATCATTCATAAAGGATTTTGCTAATATTGTAGAACCGTTGTTAGTACTTAAAAGAAAGAAAAGTAAGTTTACATGGACAGCAGAGGCAAATACAGCTTTTGAGAAGTTAAAAGAAGCGCTCATCAATGCCCCTGTTTTGAAATTCCCGGAAGGTGACGAAAATTTAGAAATTGCAGCCGACGCTTCGGACTATGCCATAGGTGCAGTGCTCATGCAGAAAGGGCATCCTTTAGCATTTTTTAGTAAAACATTAAACGCTACCCAAAGGAATTATACAGCGACGGAGCGAGAAACATTAGCAGTATTAATGGCTGTACAGAAGTTTAGAGTTCATTTTGGCAAAGCCCCAGTAACGGTCTTTTCGGATCATGCGGCCGTTGGTAGACTTTACTCGGGAAAAAATCTAACGCCCAGGTTAATAAGATGGGCTCTAAAACTTCAAGAATATAACCTAATAATTAAGTATAAACCGGGAAAGGAAAATAATGTCGCGGACGCACTATCCCGAATAAAACTGGACGATGAAGGAAATGAACTCAAATGCACTGTGTTAACTTCTAAAATCATAGATTCTAGAGAGACAATTATTGCTGAATTGAAAGCTGATCCTGAATTCGGAAATATTTACGCTTATTTAAAAGACCCTGATAATTTCGAAAACCCAGATGTGGCCGCAATAAGAAGTAGAGCACAGAACTATGAGATAATAGATAATTTATTGTTTTATACTAAATCAACAAACGAAAACTTCGAGTATAGGCCAGTCATCCCAGCCTCGCTTCGATTGAGCATTTTGAAGGAATTACACGACGCGCCAACATCGGGTCATTTGGGGATCAGAAAAACAATAAAAAGGGTACGCGAGGCGGTATATTTCCCGCAATTATACAAAATAGTAACTGCGTATGTCAGGTCCTGCAAGCAATGTCAGTTAATTAATGATATTAATTATAGCCCGGCCGGGTACTTAAATAGCATTCGCGCTACATTTCCGAATGAAATATTAGGCATAGATCTTCTTGGCCCTTTCCCCCAGAGTGAGTTAAATAAAAATCGTTATCTTTTAGTAATTGTAGATCATTTTTCAAAGTGGACAGAAATTGTTGCACTTAAACGTGCATCAGCCAAAACAGTTGCAGATGCATTCTTACACAGGTACATTTTCAAATACGGTGCACCGATAAAAGTCATTAGCGATAACGGCAAACAATTCGTTAGCCAAATTTTCGAGAACATTTGCTCTGGACTTGGCATACGCCATATCAAGATGGTTCCGTACAGACCACAGGCAAACATCGCGGAAAGAGTTAATAAAAATATTGTAAAAATAATTCGAAGTTATGTTAGCACACATCACAAGCGCTGGGATGGCTACATAGATGAGTTAGCTTATGCTTTAAGAACAGCAATTCATGACTCCACTGGAAAAACGCCAGCGGAATTATTTTTAGGGCGTAAGTTAATAACACCTCTAGATAAATTATTCTTTGTTCAACAAAGGGAACAAGAATTTAGGCAAAAAGATGTGCAGAAATTGATTCATGAGGCGGTTAAAAATTCAGATATGGCAAGAAACAGACAGCAAATTTATTATAATCGAAAACGCCGTGAAGCAGATTTTAAAGTGGGGGACAAAGTTTTAAAAAGAAAATTTTGTTTATCAAATGCACCAGAGTACTTTTCCGCAAAATTGGCTCCGAGATTTGAAGGTCCCTATATTATTCAGGAAATCAAGGGAGCCATATTATACCTTAAGAACGAGAGAGGAGAAACCTGTAAAGCAAGTCCCGACCAGGTGAAGAAGTTTTACGAGAAAAATGATTTTGAAGTGCTCAAAAGTTTCTTGCAGGATTCAAGTTCCCAACAATTGGAAGGTCCAGAAGCAAGGCCGTCTGCTCCGCCACCCAAGAAGCAGAGAACCGCCGAAGAACCCAAGAAGCAGAGAACCGCCGAAGAACCCAAGAAGCAGAGAACCGCCGAAGAACCCAAGAAGCAGAGAATCACCGAAGAACAAAGCCCTTCTACAAGTTATGCAAGGATCCCGAAAAGAAGGACTGAAAACCTCCAGACTCCAGCAGAGAAAAAGGTTAAGCGAACAACTACGTCCCGGAAAAAATCCTTGCAAGATAGCAAGAGAAAAAAACCAGTAACAAGATCCCACAACAGAAAAGCAGAGTCAACGCAGCCGCGTCCAGTTCCGGATATCCAAAGAGAAACAAGGCCGCCGATCCTGCGAAAAAAGAGACAACGAGAGCGAAAAGATTTTAACCAGCAGAAAAAATTCAAGCAAGAACGCAAACCGGAGGCCCCCAGAAACAACCATCCAGGTGCTAAGAGGAAAAGGCAGGAACCGGAATACCAACACCCCAAAAGACCAGCACGTAGAGGCCAGAAAAGAAAGCCTATGGAGGAGAGCCAAAGAAGTCAAAGGCGCAGGCTGACTGCTATGAATTCCCTGACATGGACAGAGTTCTGTGAAAAGAGGATGACTGAGTTCCAAGCATCGAAAAGTCAAAGATAAGTTAAACCTTCTATAAATTTTTCTTTTGTTCTGAACTGTTATGTGTAAATACGAAGTTTCTAGGTGTTGAAGGAAGCCAATTTGTCTCGGTTGAGACTCAGTTTTGTTTACTGTATTTAGCGAAAGCAAAGCAAGATTTTATTTTAAGTTTAATGTCTAAGAACAAGCAGTTTATGTTGGTCGAAAGACTGGTTTTGTTATGTTAAAGCCAAAATTTGGCCAGATATAAAATATTTTCGTATTTTATGTATTAATGGAAAATTTAGTTTCAGGGCCGCCAGCTTGGCGAAGAAACGTGAAGTAAAATATCTTTTTCTTGTTCATATTATTGTATATTGTAAAAATCGTATGTATTAGAATTTTGTAAAGATATGTAAATACTTTAAAGCTATGTAAAAGTAGAATTTAGTGGAAAAGCATAAAATTTTACATACTAAAAGTAAATGGCAAAAGAAACCAGTTAAAATCTAAATGTTAACTAGAAGTTAAAAATCATGCGTTGGAGCGAAAACCTGTATGTGAAAAGTTGAATGAGGGGGAATTTAGAATGAATGCGACTTTTTTTAGGGTTCTCCACTAACACTTGAGTTTAAGAAGATTAAATATAGCTCATCGAGATTTAGTATGACGGACTAGGGTGTGTCATAGTTGGTTGATCGAATTCTAACAAATCATTGTGGTTAGGGGAAGTGTTGATATACAAAAAACATGAAATACTTCCGTTGGACACCACAAATAAAGTGGAGAACCGGGGCAAAGCAACTTAAATTAAAGTTTGCATGAAGAATGAATGTGAAATAAATAGTTAAATAAGAAAAAGAAAATCATCGAAAAGTAAAATGCTACCGAGTATTAAAGTGTAAATCATAGTGTATTTTCAGTATACTCATACTTGTTCCTTCCAGATCCTGGAAGGAAGAAAAGACTGAATGATAAACGACAGCAGAGAGGATTCAGCACGAAGAAATTGTATTAGCGACGCCAAACATTGTAAAATTTCATAGCCAAAAGTTGTTTTATGTAAACGGGGCTCTTGAGTTTTAGGTTAGAATGTTGAAACTTTTCAACAGGTCGTTTCTAGGACCTGCTTCCAAGTGTTCAAAATTCTGGCAAGGGCAAATGTAGGGTTTATATTTATTTTAACTAACATTTATTTTAAGTTCATAGTCCTTTCCTTTTTAGCCTTCATTTTTCCCCTAGAAATGCCCGTGCCAGAGTATGTAAATTACAGTAGCACGCGCAGTTTATTCAAATTTAGGGGAAGCTAGTTCAGTTAAATAGTAGACGAAACGAGCGTGTAAAGGTCTTGCTGGAGAGATTGCTCGGTAGAATTTAGATCAGCGCGTGTCGGCCTTTGTGCCTAACTTTGCAGAAGTGCTAGACCTTCAACTGTTAAATCAGTAATCTTGCTGAATATCAGCGATAATTAAAAACGCGGTTAGTTAAGATCTCAGAGCCTCGTCGGTAGTGTTTGACATTTGTTCATCTAGTTTCTTATTTTCAGTTTTACCTTGCTTTTAGTTCAACCGCCGAGTTGGCGCAGTTTGTGAGCGTCGAGGAGACGCAGTTGTAATTTTAAAAGTACAATAAAAGGGTTCAACCCCTTCGCACGTTTTTGTGACTCACTATCCCAGTGACTGACAAGTTGGGCCAAAGGGATCTTACAATGCAACTAACCTTCAATAAAAATTTCCCTGAAAGACCACTTTTATTTTCATGGACAGGGACAATAGTCAAAGAATTGATTGCAAGTGAAAACACTGCGAAGAAAACAACTAAAGATCGTAGCACAAATTATTGTGGGTGAAAAAAATATCTCAGTTCTCAAAACATCGTGACAATACATCGCAATATAAAGATATCGTGGTAGAAAATAAAGCAGTGCAAAACTTCGCAGTTTTGAATCGTCGTCGAACAAATTATCGTGGTTAAAAAAGGCACATACAAATCATCGTATGATGATAATATCGCAGACATGCGTTTTCTGACTGAAAAAATATCAAGAGAAAATTTTCTTGATGATTTTTAAGCGCAACAAGAAATAAATAACAATTTTACCTCTATATTTCATATTTTTGTATTAAAGTTTTACTAACAAATCAAAACGAAAACTTGAGGAACGAAAATCTAGAAATTAGGAAATATTTAATGCTACGGTTTAAGAATTTTAAACTTATGTATTTTCCACTTTTTAATCACTTTATGTTATATTTTTATGAAAATCTTTTAACACATCTTCGCAAAAGAGATTAAATTAAATAAGTACTAACTTTTAATAATGAGCACCATAAGTTTAAAATTCTATTAACTGTTATACATGATATTAAACTTTGCTAATTTCCAGATTTTGAATGCCTAAGTTTCTTTTTTGCTTTTTGAGTAAAAATTTATTAGTTAATATAATAATATGAAATACAGAGATATAAAATTTTACTAATTTACTTCTTGTGCTCAAAAAGTATTATGCGAAAATTGAAGTAAATTTTCTATAATCAGACAATGTATATCTACGATGTTATTGTTGTTGGGCTTTAATTTTTACCACGATATTGTGTACAACGATAGTTAAAAACTGCGAAATTTTTACATAGTTTTATTTTCTTATCTCCATGTTTTAGAGATGTGACGTTTCCTCCTTGCTTTCTGTTCCCCCATGATGTTTTCATCTTGCTTTGCTTTCTCCGCCACATTTTCGACCACGATGTTTTCGGCACACACCGGAGAATTACTTTGAAGACAGAAATTTAATACCTTTAGTTTTGGGAACACGCCTAAAAGGTATGCCACAGATTTAGCCATATGTCATCAACATGAAATGATGTAAAAACTTCGTTAATCTCCTTTACAAATAACAGGACGTGGTGTGTTAACTCAAAGAAGCTTCTGAATATCTCGTGAAAGCCAGCAAACTTCAGAATAAAGAATAAGCTATTTACGCTTGCTACCAGTGCCATGCCGTTGTTTTTACCGAGAGGGATTAGGTATGAAGGAGAAATATAATCCTCTCTAAGACGACCGAGCTTCTGTATTGGTCACCTTAAAGAGTTGAAATTCTGCGGGAAATATTTTAAGTCCTCAGAAATACTAGTCAGCTTTCAGAAGTAGTCATCTAAGAGATGTGGTTGTCACGACCGGATTTATAGTATTTTAAACAAAGACGAATACTATGATTTCAAGATTACTGAGTACAGTAAAGATTAACATACTCTGATAAATCTATGAAAATCGCATAAAGAGGGTAAGTCAGAGAATTTATTCCATAACCTGATGAACCTCTGATGAATATCATAAGTTTGATAAATTAATCTATCATAAATGATGAATGTCATAAAGATAATTACTTAGATAAAAACATGCACCAAAACATGAATATTTGTTTGTTATAAAGATTTTTGTATTTAATGGCTGTGAAAATAAAGGTCGGTTAAGGACTTTTATGGACACGCAGAAATTTATGTATGTTATTATGGAGATCCATTTTTAATAACATTGAAATGAACTCGTAAAAGTAGTAAAAAATGATGAGATGT
>KK121132.1:255557-276330 GCA_000611955.2 Stegodyphus mimosarum | reverse complement strand
TGTGTGTGTGTGTGTGTGTATATATGTGTATATATATGTGCGCATATTATGTACATATTATGCATATATTATGTACATATTATGCATATATTATGTACATATTATGCTTATGTATCTATCTATTTATCTATATATATATGTAAGACATAACAAAATACGATAGCTAATATGCAAGCTATTAAAAAAATACGATAGCTGCTTTAAAAATAATTGGCGACCTCAAAATTAACAATCCAGATTTTATGCTCTCCCCCTAAACTCATCTGTTCTCCCGGATTCGAGACCTTTCTATATTACGAAACGTTTAATGCAGATACCCCCTGTCCAATCACTACGATTTATGATTATAAGAGAGTGAATGGTGATTTTCCCAAAGTTTATTTCCGAAAAAAGACAAATGATAACAAAGCAAATATCAGTTTATACTAAAAAAGCGTTACATGGCGTTATATTGGTGCTACACTGTTCTGCAGTCTTATTCAGGCTTGGTAAAATTTTGCACAGTTCACCTTGAACCGAAATAAGAGAAAAACCGTTGTATACCTGAGATTTCGAAAAACTGTCCACCTAGCCCTAAATCAAGAATGGGCAAAAGCCGGTCCGCAGTCCAAATGCAGCTATCAAGCCCTTTATGAAATCCTATGTAATGATTTTCCATTTCTTTCTGACTCTATTCTACTAAAACCAATAATAAGAGTGCCATCTAGTATTAGTATGTAGAGCCTAATATACGCATGACTATATTAGAGATCAACCTAACTAGAGAACGCTATACTGTATGCTAGAAAGCATGTTCATCCGCCGAAAAATATAGTCCTCTCATTTCTAGCAGCTTTGATTTAGAAATTAAACGACTGCAAATATTATGAAGATAGAGAGAGGGTCAAAAAAGGAAAAGCATAGAGAAAGGACATTTATTTCCCCTCTAGATTTATTTGAAAATGTAATAGTATATATGTCAAGCATTTGATGGCCAATAAAAATAACAGTTTTTGGTTTATTTGTAGTTTTTTTAAACTGTGATTTTTTTAATTGTAATTTTTAAATAATTTCTACAGGAGAGGGAACCTTCCTTAAAGATAAATGCACCGCGAAAGATCGTCACGGCTATACCCGCATGATGCACTACGAAAATCCTTTTTGGCTTCGGTTAAAAGTATTTGCCCAATCCCTGCCTTAAATGAAGCCTTATCATTCTGGGTACAACTCCGGCGAAGCCTGGTAGGAAATCAGATAAATTTATATTTATATTTTATAATACATACTAAAATACATATATGATTTTTTAGTTTAGTTTTAATGCAGTAAAGATGAAACTGAGATCATTTATTTAATCTTTGGGTGCTTACAAATCACAAATAAATTTCTTCCTTTCGTGTTAGTTGAAATATAAAAATATTGTTTTAGACACACGAAATTGTTTTATTGCTTACATTTACTGAAAGAAGTACATTTTGTAAACTAAGTGTTACGCAAATAAAAATACTTGACTTTTTTAACTGTACTAGATTTGTAACTTTAAAATATTTTAAAGTAAAATCGAAATTCCCCACTTGCATACAGTAAGTACATACTTGGCATACAAAGAAAGGGGGAGAGAGAAGACAATTATCCTGATTTTTCGTATATCCAAATGAACTGTGGTCATCATTAATATAGATACTAAGAGCTTTGCTCTAGTCCTTAATGTTTGCATAAAGAATGGTAAAAAGCTGTCGAAAATAAAGATTTAATTTCTGAGTTTACACACCACGTGGCGGTGGAAATCATTTAAAACTCAAGCTGTTCGTTCCGTCCTCTTTTACCACCACGACGACGCCTCTATATATTATTTAGAAGCAGAATAGTTTTCAGCCTAATTACCGTACGCTTGACTTCTAGAATTTCGAAAGGGAGGGAACAGAGAACACCGAAAACATCTAAATAAAGAAAGGAGTACAAAAGAAGCGGGGGTTTTCTCTTCCTGTTGTTCAACCTTCTTTTTAGTTTAATTTCTTTGTCGTTACTCCTTTGTTGCGGTTTCCCTTTTTCCCAGTCATGTTTCATCGGATAATCTAAAAATGTCAAGAAGAGAGGGGTAGGCTGATGAACTGAACTTGTCAAAATAAGCGAAAAAGGCAGCCTCCAAACTCATTCTGAACAGCTACAGCCAAACGCTTCGAAACAATGCATGTGAGGAAACTGACTATTAAATCTGAGATGGTAACATGTCATTCATGTTCTTTTTTGAATAAGAATCTCATTTTTATGTTTGTAAAAGCTAAGCGGATGCTTGGAACCTATTGCAGCATTTAAATGGTATATGGAATTTTTTCACGCTTGCAAAAATTAGGACTTAAGAATCTATAAACCAGTGATTCTCAACCTTTTTAAAGCTACCGGCCCCCTAAAGAGCGGAAAATTTTTCAAAGCCCCCTACGTGAAAATCTTGTAATTTGGGGTATGAGATAAGGGGGTTCCTGTATTATAAAAGGCAAAAATTTTAAGTAATTTTTTCAGTAGATTTACACACCAGATTTGTTTGTTTAACTCGATAGTTTTGCCCTGGAAGGTAATTACTTTCCTTTTGTTAAAACTGAAATGACTAGTAGAAAAAATAATTTTTAAACGCTCTATTTAAAAGATTCTTGATTCTCAATTAAATAATTGAAAAAAGAACATAAAAAAAGGCACTAAACGAGTAATATCAATGAAAAAATCAAGTATGATCAGTAGGATGTTTGTGCTTGATGTTTCAGAGCCAGTTTCTGAACAGGTAATTAAATAGAAACTGAGTGGGGGGGACAGAAATAAAGTGAAAGAAAAACAACGCAAGAAACACGGGTCAAATCCAACATTCATATTGAAAGGACGCTCAACGCATGCGCTGCTATTAATGACGCGAGAAAATAGCTGACACATGCGTTTTGCTGGATGGAATAGCAGAAAAACCGTAGTGTCCAGTTCTTCAAGGTCATCCTACCTAACCATGTTTTTACTCCGTTGAAGAGTAGTGTAATACTGGCGTATCAAAATAAATGCGAGCAAATCACAATTGCTTCTTCTCAGCAAGACTTGCAAACGCATCAACTTTAAAGAACTCTTATTTCAAGAATCAGTTCCTCTTGTCAAACAAGTCAAATACTTAGGTATTATTTTGAACCAAAGACTTACATGAGCTAACCACATCAAAAGTGTCAGAAGCAAAGCCATCGGCCTCATGAACAGATTCCTCTCTGTTATAGAGAAGTATTCTAACCTTAGCCTTCGCACCAAGAAATACATCTACACTACGTGCATCAGGCCCATTTTATGTTACGCTGCTTCTGCATAGCACACTGCAACGAAGAACTAACTTTACCAACTGCAAGTGGTTCAGGACAAGTTCTTGCGTATTATTACTGATACAGACAACCTGATCAAGAATGAACTCCTTCATAGGGATTTAAAAATTGAAACTCTCTCTGACTTATATCAATAGGACAAATGAGAAATATTTTACTAAGGCCATCCAATGTGACTTCGTCAACTATTCACAAATTTTTAATTACGCGATACTTTATGAAGACAGAAATATTAGACCTTTTGCTGCACATACTATCATCGATAATGACCGGAATTTTGTTACTTAAGCTCCTCGGTTAGTGTTTGCCTATACTTTTTCTAATTATCTGGTCTCAACTATGATGGTTTTTTAACTCCTGGCCACCCTCCTCTTCTTTTGCCTCCCATTTCTTCTCAGAGATTTTCTTCACGTTCAGTGCTCATTATATCATGTGCCTTAGGGCATCACTTCAAGAAGCGGCAACGTTGCACCTTGCAATAGCCCAGCCATAATAAGAAGTCTTAGAAGCAGTCATGAGAAGACAGAACAATACCATGGGACTCTCAGTTTGGACTTTGCTGTATTTTGGTATCGAATTTACTTTCATGTATATATGTAAATAATTTAGAGAATTTCCCATTTACAATTTTATCTTATGCATATATATTATATTTTCACTTCACGATGGCTAACCCAAGAATGACAATGTAGTAACTCTTTACTCATTTTATATCCTGTCACTGTGACTCCTTCAAAAATGCATTTATTTTCAGGACTCTCCTAGACAATGACAACTGGCAAAAAACTTGCAATTCCACGCAGGCTAAGTCCAGTGTACAGTGGAAAATGGAATGGAGGAACAGTCGTCCAAGTTCGTTTTATTGCTAGTAGAAATGGTTTAAACCGGATAATCGATTTAATAATTTTTGGGGGAGTTTTAAACTGAAATTGGAATGCCAAAACATGCCCATCGCCTCCCTTACCGCCCAGAACATGCCCAGCGTCCCTGCCGCCCAAACCAAGCTCACCGCCCCTCAATATCCTCTCACTGCTTTACTTACGCCAAGCGGGTAAGTAAAGGCTAATGCATCAATAACAACCAATGACATTGCTAATGTCCTATTGCGCAATGTACAGTGTGCAATTCACAAAGTTTAATTCACGCATAGGCACAGTTAGATACTCATTAACATTAAACAAACTAATAATAAAATTGTAATGAGGCGTATATTTTTATACGCCTCATTACAATTTATATTATTTCATTTATAACAGTGATCAATTTACAAAGCAGGAAACTTGTGAATTAAAGTTTTTTTCAATGTAAATAAGCTGTCAGATCTTTAGAGATGTGTTAAATGAAAACTTGCAGTATAGAATTAAAATTCTTTTTTTGTTTATATCACGTAATTATTATAAATATTTCAAACTCTAACCTTTGTCTACTTTTGCCCCAAATATGATAATTTGGCCAATCTGACCCTGGCTGTACTTTATCGGAAGTTTATTTTGGAGGTGTTTTTACAAATAAAAATGATACTATTTCCTTAATTGATTCTGCTATGATCCATTTCCATATCTTACATGCGTCCAATAATTTTTATTTGAAATATATAGTAAATAAAATTTATTGCATTTGTTCAAGTGTAAGACGATGTTCTTCCATTAACTCACATTTGATAACTATAAATATCTCATGCACACAATCTAACTTTTAAATAATAGCAAAATTTATCCCTTATAGCTTGGTACTACTAAAAACGTTTTTATCCTTTTTAGTATTTTTAATTTCTTTATGATGAAAGCCCTTTAATACATAGATGTTAAATATCTATATACACAATGAAATCTAACGTGCCGTCCCATTTTTCTTTGTTATACGAAGTAAAAGAAGTATTGTAATGGCGAAAAATTTCGAGTATCATATTTCAAAGAAAATTACCGCCCTCGAATCCTTTCGAACGATAGTTTGCGTTACATCTGTAAGTACAGGACAGAATAAAGGACTCTTGTTTTTCAAACGAATTATAAAATAGATTTAAAATGGATTCAGAAGATATTTGTTTTCGTCACGTGTATACATGCCGACTTACGTATGTATAAACCTCGCATAACTCAGAAACGAATGACCTCAGAATGTTGAAATCTTATATATGGGACTGCTATAACATGCAGTTGTGCATCTGCCTTTTTGGTTGCGATCGGAAGCGCCAAAAATGTATATATGTACCTACTCTGTCACCTGACTTCGGTGAGCTCATTTTTTATTCTTATATATTAATAAATTGTGCATTTTTTGCTTTTAAAGTGATTAAATTATGTTGTTTTTATGCTCCGGTTTTTATGCTTTATGAAGAACTAAGCCTAACAAAGTTGCCTTTTGTTTACGTTTGAAACTTTTAGTAGAATAGTGAATTAAGTCAGTTTGTGCACCAACTTCAATGTCTTCTTACTGAGTGGGACCAAAAGTAAACTTTTAGTCTTGCGCACTGCAAAATCCGTCTTCCTGTACGCTGGCGGAATTCCTTGTCTTGCTTAGAAACTCTACTTTTAATTGAAAAATTTTTTAACTAATGTTTTAAATCGTATTTGGTGTTTTATGTTTTTCTGTATTTTATAATTTTTAACGAAGATGTTTTGAGTTTTTATGTATTTTTACCTTGCCGCGAAATGAGAACTGAATTAATTGAATGAGAAAAATATCTCTAACGAAATTTAAGGAAATAACTTTAAACGAAATGCAGCAAAATGTATGTAATTGTATATATGTATATAATGTATATAATTGTATATAAATGTATACACAGAGTGTGATTCAAAAGTTTGAGGACTTACCTCAGAACTAGAAATTTATTGCACATTTAAGTAAAATTTTTCAAAATATTATCCTTCAGCATCAACACAGCGCGTCTTCCACTGCTCGTAGCCCTTCTGGAAGGCCTCGGGCGTCATGCTGTCAAGGGCTCTCGTCGAAGCCTGCTGGATGGCATCGATGGAGTCGAATCGCTTTCCCTCTTAGGCCTGTCTTGATTCAGGGGAAGAGGAAAAAGCCACTTGGAGCCAAGTAGGGGCTGTAGGGTGGCTGCGGTAGTGTTGTTACGTTGAACTTGACCAAACCTTCGGCGGCGGCGCACGACGTGTGAGTGTTGTTTCGATGGAGAATCCAATCGCCCTTAATCGCCGAGCGGACGCGGCGGACTCGATCCCTCAAGCGGTGGAGCAATCCAGCTTAAAAGTCACCTGTGACAGTCTGTCCACGAGCAACAAACTCCTTGTGAATCACTCCTTTACTTTAAAAAAAAAATCAGCATGCATTTCACACGCGAATTGCTCATTTTTCTTGGGCTTCGGCGAGGAAGTAGTGTGCTATTCTGGGTTTTGACGCTTCGACTCAGGATCGTACTCGTAGACCCACGTCTCATCACCAGTAACCACTTTCTCCAGAAGGTTCGGATCAACATTCAACCGTTCGAGCATTTCCTGGCAAACAGTCATGTGCTGTTTCTTCTGATCCACCGACAAAACTTTTGGCACACACTTTTCGCATCATCAAATTCTACGATGATCACGATCCTCTACACTGTACTCTGACTGAGTCCAGTTCATCATCAATTAATCTAGTACTAAAACGACGGTCATTGTTTAAAAGTTCCCACTCTCTTCACATTTTGATCCGTTCGGCTTGATGATGGTCTCCCAGAACGGTCATGGTCTTCAACATTCCCGCGGCCATCTTTGAAACATTTGTTCCACATGAAAAACACTGCACGGGACATGGCTTCTTCCTTAAAGGTCTCTTGAATCATACCGAGAGTCTCCGTGGCGGTTTTGTTCTGTCGCACTCAAAACTTAATCGCATAACGTTGCTCCAAGTGCTGTTCCATTTTCGCCGCTCCCACCTTTCGACCGAGGTCAATGACATGCACTCACACTGCAAGCGATGCGCACTCTCCAAGACAACCGAAGACAACTGCCGCAGCGTCAGTTCGTTCCCTGAGACGCCCCACTACTTCCCTCACCTGGCGGAACCGGCCCGCGCGCGCTGCCCTGCTCAGAAATGAACCAGTCTTGAAACATCTGATTCACATCCTGTATGTGTATATAATTGTATATAAATGTATATAATGTGTATACTTTAATAGATCGTGCAAGGAAGTCATGTGGTGCCAACATCAGATTTCTCCATATAAAATACCTGCGCGGACCCAGGAACTTTCCATATGCACGCTTGTCTTATAATCGGACCAAAATTGCGATTATTTATCTTAATCTGCTTTGCAGCCGAAATCAATTTTTTGCATGTGATTGTTCATTTAAGATGATTACTTACAAGTGTCTCTAAGTTAATTTGTTGTATCACATAATTTATTTTTAAACTATAGCTTCTATGAAACATAAAAATCCTAGCACAGAATTGAGTGCATTGAGTGTCCTCTCAGACTTTTCTTATGGACTCTCTTTCTTGGATTTTCTTCTTTTCTCCGTATCTTACACACCAGCCAGTTTCTTTTGTGCTTTTCATGAAGTAATCCCCCCTTGTGTATTATTTACCATTATTGTTTAATTACTTGTTGTTACCCGAATTAGCTACAATTCCTATAAAGATTGACTGGATGTTATTTTAGGCATAATATATACGCTAAGAATATAGCACCTTTAAGTACAGTGCATTAATACTGTTCTTCATTTGCTCTAATATATCGTCTAAAGCTGCAGGTCTGGAGGGTTATACTTTAAATAATCCAGTTATATTATTATTTTGCCTTACTTTTCACTTCCGCTTTCGTCAGCTCTCAGCGGGATGCAAATTAATTAATATAATTTAGCGCAGATTTCTTGAGTTCGCGAGAAAGCATTTGGCAGCTGTCGCAGATTGGTCATCATTCTATTTGATCTTCCCGCTATTTAAGTGCTTAAGCCACTTTCGCTTAACCAGCCGCCTTTGCTTTGGGAAAATATTGAGACCAATGCTTAGTAGGCGCATCTTGATTTGCATTTAATACTTTTGTGTTTAAATTGACTTGAACATTCGTTTGGAGTTAACAGCAAGCTATGATGTTTATGTTCTTCATAGTTTTATGTAGTGTTGTTAAAAAGGTTTACTTCAAACTTTCATTTAAGTTTGCATTTACTGCACTTTATAAATAAGGCAGGCGATAAGTCGTCTTTCCATATGTATGCTTCTAGATGACATTCAAAACAGTATGGAACAAGTTAAATACAACAGATTAACTAAGCATCTCAAATATTTCCGACTTGCACGCATTAAGTGTTTTTCAAGCAATTTTGTCGTGATTATGGAAATGTGTTTGTGATGTTTTAAAAGGTCGAGTTTGTTAACATAAGGTCCAAAAGTATTTTCAGATATTTTCTAAGAACTTAGATTTCCAAAGGATCAGCATGCAACAGCTAATTTTTAGACGACTCCTTAGAACTTAGTGTTACTGATTTATTAACAGCGGCGTATTAGAAAAATTAGCTCGGTTGAATGAATCCAAAGACTGATGAGCCATCTAAATGACTGATGAGCATTCCAATGACGTGTGTAAGTGAACTCGGCGGATTTCCAGGCCTAGAATTGATGACTATAGACCTGTCACACTAAGGTGAGATATCCTTATTACCTTTCTCAGAGTGGGTGAAAGAATTTAATTTGAGAAGGTTTTTCAAACTACGCTAATTATAATTCCATTGCTTTTGCGCAGTGGAGGGAAAAATTGAATAAAAAAATCTTACCTTGTTGTCAACGTTCCTTCATAATATATCAATGAGATCTTAAAATAAATTTATCGTTGTAGAGCGTTTTTGTCAGATAATCATATACTTCGAAGGCAGTATATGGGCAACAGAAAGAAGTTTAGAAAGCTGGGCTTTTATTTCTGATTATTTTAGTTATGTGATCAGAAGGATAATTATCGCATTTATACTTATGGCCCAATTAAACTTGCAGAGCTGAATTCTTACTTATTGAAGGCAAAGTATTTTTGCTGACACTAAGTAGATTAAATATAATTAAATAACGCAAATATATATAAATGTATACTCGTTGCGCATGATACCTATTTGGACTATATAATTTTAGACCTTCATTTAGGTATAATCAAATCCAATGGACATGAAAGGACAAGTAAAAATTCTGCACGAGAGAACTATTTTCAACTGATGTACCTTCCCAATACCTCATTAAAAAGGTATATAAATACTTCGTTTTTTTATTTTCCAAATACTTGTGATAAATTTATAAGCTAATGTGATCCAATATTTGGTATTAGTGTTGTAAAGGCCTTATTTCATACTAATCAATTCTTTTTATTTTAAGAAACTTCATTTTCCCTTCTGATTTTAATTTCCTGTCAGAATACAAATTTAAATGACTTATATTCAAATCTCAATGAGTTCGGAAATAATATTCGAATAGTAGAATTGAAAAGTTCATGATAGAGTAGTTATGAGTAGAGAGGTTGACGCTGAGAACGAGTTTATGCCGCATGTTTTCAAATAGTTCTGTAGCTGAATATTTGTGCTAGCCATTTACTTTTAGATTATTTTGATATTTTAGACTCGGCTTTGCTGTGTGCAGCCAACAAATATGATTTAGATTGAAGTAGAAGTCAGTCGTGTTGTTGAAATTTGATCCTTCCTGAGTGTACGTACTATTTTGCGTTTACTTACGTAGTCACAAGTAGTTGTTAGTTCGTGAGCACCGAATACATGCATATTCTGTTCACTTTAATTAAAATAAAAAGGCTGTTACAACCTTCGTCGGCAGTCATCTATTTTTCAAGCCATAGCGAGAATTCTCTATCTCATCTTCAGTAGGGTCTACATTTAATACTCCCTAAAAGAACAAGACTCAACAATGTTTTAAAATTTTTCCATATAATTGTTAAAAATACGTATGTATTTTCAAAGACGACATAGTGTTCGATTGCTTTCAGCAACTCAACAACAAATCATTGTGATTGATAATTTTCTAGCAATAATTAAACTTAGTAATCAGTAAATTTTTGCCAGTAGCTTATTATGCATTTGTAGGAAACATGAATCGAGTTGCAGCATATATATACTTTTATTTGTTCTTTGCTTATATTAGTTTTATTGCTTGCCAAGCAAAAACAAAGAAAAGAAATTAATTTTTTTTCTCTAAGATCCACAAGTTAAACAGTTCTGAGAATAACAAAATTGATATATATATGTAAAAATACGATGGCTTTGTTCTTTGCGAACTAGCAACCTCTAATTAATTTTCTGCAATTCAGGATCTTTCCCTAGACCAGTACCTTCTGGAACATTCGCGCCTATTACATAACCTCCTCATATAAATGCTGCGTCATAAGTTTTCCTATACAGATGATGCCTTCTTACCTTCGTCTTACTAACGCCTTCGCTATGCTCCTCTTACTTTGTTAGAACGTTATGACGTGTTAAAGTCAGTCGTATCTAATAGTTCAATTACTGAATAAGTTATTTGAGTAACTTCATCTGGAAAAATCATCTGCTCTAAATTAAAATAAAGATATGCTGTTAAAAGTGAAAGTCCTGAATCGTATTTTTCTCCGTCGTTCAATCATCCTAGTTTCGTCAACCATCTGCCAAAACGTGTAATGGAATAGCCTTACCATTCACCCACGAAGTGTTGCAATAACTGAAATATTACATATATATATATGATTTAAAACAATCAGAATATTTTTTGATAAGACTAAAGTAGGTCTCATGGAAAATGAAACTCGAACAAAAAGTGAATGTTAGCATAGATCATCAAAATGTGGACACAATTTAAAAATCGAATGTGATTTTAACTCATAATTTTAAAAGAGAGTAGGATTTGCAATCCCGTTCGCACCATATTGCTTTCAGCTATTATTAAAATGATTGAAAAGTCAAAATTATTTGATTTTAATTTATTGGCATTGAGAATGACACTATTAATTACCAAATACATTATTTTTTATTTAAGGACAATTTTACGTTACTCTACATAACATAGTTCAAGTTTAGCTTTATATAAAAATCTGATATCTTAAATTTTAGATACAATAAAAATGATATAATAATAGAATAAGACACTAAAATTCTGCTGATGTTTTTTTCATATTCTTCCTTTTTCTTATTTGAATGAAAATTGGTAGCAAACGTAAAGTGAAAAACAAATCTGAAAGCTTTCAAATTTTACATTACGCCCAAAGGGGCGTTTTTTTAACGTTTTGTGGGTTACCTTTATTTATTAAATATCACGTTCTTCGCACTTAAGCCATAAAATTCAATTCAAAAGCAACATCACAAAATAATTTTAAAATGAGCATACCTTTAGAATTTCCGATATACGATGGAGTGCGCGATGGTGTCGCCCGCTGGAGATAAAAATTATTTTCTGTACAACGTTGCCATTGCTAACTTTGAAATCCTTGAGTTTGTAAATCAAAAATTCGTGAATCGATAATAAAAAAACTCCAAATTAGGGCTTCCAGATGCCCATATTCGGGTGGAAAAGTACGTCATTCAAAATTTCATGGCTCTAGGTATCGTTGTTTCATCACAATGCGAGAAACATACATACATTTATGCAGATTCTTCATTATTTAATTCCTTTAAGTATAATACAGGGCTGTAATATTTGTTGGCTACGGTTTGGAAAGTGAATCAACGCAGAAATGAATCGACGTAAAATGCCAAAACAAAATTAACAGCCCTTTTGGGTTAACACCCTTTGGGCTAATAATGTATATGTGGTGAGATTCTCTAAAGCTTTTAAACTCGATTTTAGGGTGAGATTAGGTTTTATGTCTATGTTGTTTTACGATAAAAGTAAAATATTAAGGTAATAAACAAAGAAATTTAAAATTGCAAATGGAAAATTGAGTCCTTAAATATTTTTCAGCTATGAAATTAAGAGAAATAATATATTCAAATTTCATTCAACCTTCATTGGGAATATTTTAAAATTTTTTAAAATTTTTCTATTGATTATGATTTTTTTGCAAACATCAAAATTATTCAAATGATACAACAAGTCGTTTTTAATAAATCTGTGACAAGCATTATTTCAGCAAAGCTCAGCATATTAAAAATTAAAGGTTTTCTTTAAATCCGAGCTATTAAAAAATGGAAATATTAAATAAGGTAACCAACATTATTTATTAAATAAGACTAACATTATTATAACAAATTTGACTAACATTATTTTTGAATAAGGTAACCAACATTTTAATCCTCTACGTGCCTTTAACAAGTGCATTTTTTCTACTTTCATTTATTTATCGTACAAAAACATCGAATAACGTCATTATTCCATTTTCGAAAATTACATAGCCTTGAACAGTACTATATCAATGAAATAATTCATAATATATTTTTATCAATATTTTTAAAACCGATTTATATTTTAAAGAAATTTTTACTATCATTCCTATCCTTTTCCATCATATAAACAGAGAAGAATTTGTACCAAGAAATCCAGTAATGCTATCACTTAAACCAGCATGCCTTGCATTGGAGAACGAAAGGCTATTTCGCAATAAATTGAATCCTAAAAGCTCAGGAAAAGCTTTTATACCTTTATAGTACTGTAAAAGGAATAAATACGTTAAATATATTTTATAGAGAAGGGAGTAACACATTTTAAGATAAAAAACTGAATGCATTAATGAAAACTTAACGTGCATTCTGTAAACAATAGGTATTTTATACAAATTGTAGCTTTGTCGGTTGCTTCTTTAATACCATTTCAATTTGGCAAGTACAGATGGATCTGAAAACTTTGTTTCAAAGTTAGTGTTTATTTTAGTTCATACAGGAAATGCTTTCTCGATTCATTAAGATGGAGAACTCTGACAGACGAAAAAGAATATATCATAGACTACGACAGATGGATGATTAATAGTTAGTCAAAGCGTTGCTTACGGTCTGTAGAATCTGTCCCGAAGGAAGAAAACATTTAGCGTCAAAAAGATTAGAACCAGGTCGTCCATATATCACGAATCTTTCTGAAGACTGTTCGCTTGCAATTTCAATAAAAATAAGAAAATCACAGCAATGTTTCACTTTCAAAAGCGGATCACTTTGAAGCAGCTGCCAGGCGACTGTTATAAGCAGACGAATTCTCGCGAGATTTCATTGAAGGTTGTTGTTTGTATTCTACTTATCCAGTCTCACATATCAGCCCTAAAGTTGCAATACAGAGCCGATTATGTGGGTAGACAGAATTGGACACCAGTACTATTTACAAATGACTCACGCCAAATTATACGAATTTGAGAAGAATAAAAATCAGATGCAGTTAAACCAGCATTCTTAAAAGAGACAAAAAGAACAGACGGTATTAGTATGATTTACATAAAGATTTAAATTAAGACTCAAAATTTTCTTTAAAATTAATTTCCTTTCGCAACACCTCTTGAGTGAAATTGAACGAATTTTTGGGGTGATGTTTAACCCCAAAATTTTGGAGTGATGCATAAGAAGTGTAAAATCCAATATGAAATTGGATGTCTCAAAATTAGGGTAAGGAGAGAATAAAATTAAAATAGTAAATGACAAAGAAATTCTAGAAAAAGTTAATACTTCAGATATTTAGACATTAATAGAAAATTACAAAAGAGTACACACGTAACATCGGTTAATATTTCCCAATAAGATAAGTAGTGTTTAAGAAAATAAGTTCCAACAATGTGATCATCAGCATTTAGGATCTCTGGTAAAAACATTTTTAGATATAACAGCTCTTCCAAAAATGTTCCATATGTTCTGTATGGAATTCAGATCATACAATTTTATTCTTCAGTTTATAACCCATTGGCTTCGGTTTCAAAATATTCATCAACCAGATTTAACCTCCAAAAGGCTTCCCTTGGGCTTGAGTAATACATACATCCTCTACGAACATGTGGAAAATAGTTAAGTCCACTAATCATCATGCTTTCTGTACCATTGCTACCTGATGAAGGAGAAAGAATGATGATTAGTATATAGTACCTGCTGCGGGATTTGAGAGCATTTAGTTATTGTAACCACTACAGCTAGTTCTGTGGAATACAGTTATTAGATGGCACTGATTTCCTTTTCCAAGTTATCGAGACGAAAGTGATATTTCTAGGTTCATGCAGACAAGAACTCAATAACATTTAACTTAAAACTATAATAAATTTCTACTGCAGAACTGACATAAAAATACAGATAACACATCACCTGAATATGTTAAAATTCACACTTCACAGTTTTACTCTAAGAAGAACCACAGTTCTACTTTCAATTAATTTTAACGTACTTAGCTTTCAACCGAGCTTACTGTTTTGGGCAGGCCTTTTCCGGAATCAGCTACACCAGAAACATCAACAATCACCAGCTGCTGCTTTCTAGCGGTTCCATCCTCCAGCTTTGCTTCACCACACCTAGGGCAGACTCGGCTGACAGTTTTCAAATAACAACTAACTTCAGGCAGGCTCAGACATCAGGCAACTTCTCGGTTTCAGTTAATTTACTTATACGTCTATGCTCGTTGCAAAAAATCTATATAGCCATTTGAAGAAAACAAGCTACGTGACTGAGAAGATGATGATAGAAAAGATACAAATTAAAAAGCTAACTTTTTAGTTAAAATATAAACTAAATTGTCACAAGCAGCATTCACCACCGTCATCGTCACCTTTTATGTTAGTAGTAATATGTCATCTTTCTAGGTCACATCAGGTATAAGAGTGTTTAGAATTACAGAATCATATTCTAAGCGGAATTTCAACGGACCACTGAAGAGAAAATAGACCTTTCATGGTAGACCTCAGCACTGATGTTTTTACGCTATTTCAGGAGTTCTTTCTTGAGGTGAAGTCAGTGAAGCGAAGGGAAAAAACACTATTGATTTTTTTATATAAAGGATTTCAAATATTTTTCCAGCTAGAAATCACCCCAAAAATTATTTTGAAACCATAAACCTTGAAATCAAAGCCTAAACTATTTTACATTGACATCATGCCTAGATTTTATAATGTCATCATTCCATTATTTGCATTTCAAACATTATTAAGCTAAATTCGATAATTTAGATTCGCATTCTGCTCATCCTATGAAAATTAAATTCAGTTTGATTTGTTGCTTCGCGAAATATCATTATTTTTTATTCATAAAGGTAATTCTGAATTAAAAACATCTGAATGAGAAAGTATGTTTTATAGTTTCCCACACTTACTGATAGGATTAGTGCTCCAGATATATCGAAATGAAATTTTTGATGACCAAAGGTGTGAGGATGTAATGGAACCTTTTCCTTTTATTGTATTGGTTGATAATATGAAACTCTATGGAGTAGCTATAACATTTAAAGCATTATTCTATAATTAACAAAAGATATTTATAATCCTATATTCCAGATATGTACTTCAAAATAGAAGTGTTTTAAATACACTCATGTCCAAAAATTAAGGATAATTCGGAGTCTCGCGGAAATCGAACTCTAAAATAAATATATCACCTGTAAAATAAATATATCACCTGTAAAATCACTACACACATCTTCAAGAATCCTATGCAAATTTCAGGAAGTAACCAGATGACACCGATGGTACGTCACAATGACGAGAGTGTAAGAGAGTGATATATAAGGAATACAGGCAAAGAAGTAAAATTGTTCGCAGGCGCTTTATAAGCATTTCAGTGCAATAACCGAATAGTTATGACACAAAGGACGCATTTGGATGATTTTTTACGTGGTAGAATTATCGGCCGTATGGAATGTGGGCGTACCCAACTGGAAGTATCAGACAAACTTGGAATTGCCCAGAGTGTCATCTCCAGGATTGGGCTACGATTCCAAGATGATGGTAATGTGAGTAGACGTTACAGCGCAGGTCGCCTCAGAGTTACAACGCCGAATGAGGACCGGTATTTGGCAGTTACTGCCAAAAGAAACTGGCGGAGCACAGCCTCAGACCTGTCTCGTCAGTTCTCTTCAGCCACTAGTACGACAATTTCAAGGCAGACCGTGTACAGACGCTTAGGGCAGATTGGTCTATATGCTCGTAGACCTGTCAGATGCGTTCCACTTACTGCAACTCATTGTCGCCTGCGGTTAGCCTGGAGTAGACAGCATGCATTGTGGACACCGCAACAGTGGGCTTGTGTGATGTTTTCCGACGAGTCCAGGTTTAGCTTGCAGTCTGATTCTCGCCGGACTTTCATATGGAGAGCTCCAGGTACCCGTTACCAGCAAGAAAACATCATTGAACGACACCGTTACGGTGGTGCAGGAGTGCTCGTTTGGGGTGGAATTATTCTGGGTTCCAGAACTGACTTGCATGTTCAAATTGGAACCATGACAAGCCAAATCTATCGGGACATCATTTGGAACAACATGTATGTTTGTTTCGGGGCGCCATGGATGCACAATTTGTGTTTATGGATGACAACGCCCGTCCTCACCGTGCAAACATCGTAAGCGAATGCCTTCAATCGAAGGATATCACCCGTGTGGACTGGCCAGCGTTCTCACCGGACTTGAATCCAGTAGAGCACGTGTGGGACATGCTTCGCCGACGAGTTGCAGCCCGTTAACCTCCTCCTTCATGTCTACCTGAACTTCGGAGAGCATTGCTTTTTGAGTGGTGTAATATGCCCCAAGATCAGATCGATAATTTGATACTCAGCATGCTTAGGCGTTGTACGGACTGTATTGCATCATCTGGGAGACATATAATCTGTTAACAATCATACCAACCATGTAATATTGGTTTTTTGTAAATAGGTTTTTTTTTTTTGTAATTTGCTCCAGGGAGAAAAACTCGCTAATTTTTTTAATAATATCAAACATATAGCATTTTTTTTTGCTCTTTACCTTTTAGTTAATAAATAAGCTTTACAAATAAGTCAAATTTTTTTTGCTTTTAACTCTTCCTTTGCCTGATTTTGCATTATCCTTAGTTTATGGACATGAGTGTATTAGAGTAACTATACCAGAAAAATTAGAAACATTTGAGTTAAAGTTATGGTGTAGGGATTTATACTTATTTTTAAATAACCAGTTAAACTTAATTAGAAGCTCTTTCCTATAAGCCTTCATTCTTCTAATTATCAGTGCCAGAATATTTAAATTTTGTAGCGAGCGTAAGACATGCAAATTTTGCCAGTCAGAGAAAAAGTTCAAATGTAGAGTTGTAGAAGGGAAAGTTAGAGAATCTGGGAAAACTCTGTGCGTATTGGTAACGCAACTTCGTTTTATCATTTATTGGTGGTTAGACGTGGCTTAACAGCTATTATTTTGCTACCAGGGCTCAGACAATCCTGTATCCTACGCGCTGTAGGATACAGGATTGTCTGAGCCCTGTAGTTTAATTCTACTTCTTGTTCATATCTTCAATTTTTGAGTTTGATTCTACGGTTTCAGTTACCGCCCAAGCAGAGGCGTACTATGTTAGCGTCGAATTGACGCATTGTAAACAAAGTAAAGAGTGTAATAAAGGGTAGTTTTAACCCTTCTTTTGTGCAGTCACTATTCCCAGATTCCACACAAAAGATGGACAGTAGAACTATACTTTGTCATTGAGCTGTCAATTGTTAATTTTCAGACGACAAAAATTAAAGAGGTAACTGCGCTTTGCTTATGAATAATTTAAGAATCAAAACTGTTACGTAATGAAATGTCTGGAGATGTAAGAAAAAGCTTATTTTAGAACACTGGCTTCGGAAAGGCATTCACTCCCTCCTTACGGCATGCTCTCGTAATATAATTGAAAGCACGTCCGGTTAAAATCGGAGGGCTGGAATTCAAATTCTGGCTATGGCGTAAATGTTCTTAACCTTTCTCAGCTTCGAAAAATTATGAAATAGTGTATAGTGGTGTCCGAATTAAAATATGGCAGACAGTAAATCGCCATCATTAGGTTTTGTAGACCGGATCTTCGTCTCCCCAGTTGCCCTTTAAGTAGGGGAGAATGTAACGTATTTTATTGCAGGCCTTCTTGGAGTAAATGGAAGCAAGTCGGGCAAGCAATTTGGTGGTCTGGAGTTAGATTAAAAAACAACTAATCGACTCTACACACTTTCCATATTTTCACATCATTTGCTAATAACATTTATTGCATAAATTGAAAGAAATTAATGAGTATCGATAGGAGTATTTACTTCGAATTCAGTTTTTGTTTATGAAGAAAAGATAACTTCGAGACAGGCATGTTGTAAATATTCTATATTTTCGCGTTATTAAATGTTCTGCAATAGCAAATTATTCCTAGTTAGAAATTTAAATTTGTCACTGTAAATGAAATGTGAATAACAAGCACTGAAAACGGAAAACTTCATTTGTCTGTAATTGTACCATAAATAAGGTAAAAGTCAATACTACTAGTATTTAAGAAGATTTAGAAATGATACTTCTGTTTCAAAAAGTTCGCAGTAAAGTTCTGTGTAGTAAAGCATTAAACGCAGTAAAGCAGTAAGTTTCAAAGTAGCTTTAATGCAGAAATGCATTAAAAAACTTTCTGTATAAGTGTAGTACATAACGTCAGAGCCGTGCCCACATATTTTTTCACCTGAGGCAAAACGGTAAATGTGCGTCCCAGTATACAATGCAAGATTATTTATTTACCTAGTTGTGTGGGGAGGGAAGAATAAATAAATAATATTAAATGATGTTTGAAAACATAACATTATACAAACACGCGCAATATATATAGACTCGCTTCCAAAAGTTAAGCACGGAGAGGAAAATGTTAATTTCCGGAAGCCAATCAGAATTGAAGAAGATGCATTTCGCTGCAGAAGTAGATGGAAGTATGCAAATATGTTAGGTAACAGCCAATCGCGCTTTCGGGTCAAGAAATATGCACTGAAAGATATTTTCTCTCATTTCCTATAATAAAAGACTTAAGCGTGCGGCTTTATAGACAGTTATAGTTTTTGACTGCAAGGCTTTATTTACTTTTTCGATTTCTTGTAGTATTAAATTCCACGCAGATAACAAAAATAAAAATTTAACCACTTAAAGAGATATTTTGGATTGCGGAAATTCTCCCTAATAACTACTAAGTAATAATTTCTACATTTCTTGTCTTTCCATTAATATTCACGTTCAGAAGTGGCCGAAGGGCAACATAGGCAACTTGTTCAAACAGTTTATTGTAGTGGTCGGATTGACTGCATTTAGTCTTCTGTACCTTGAATATCAGACAGTTCTATGAGAACATCCTCCACGAAAGCATAGCTTCTAAAGTATATAGTGTCGTGAGCATCATTATAATACATTAATCAATGAAATCAGTCTATTGTATTCACAGAATCTTTCATCAGTTAAACTATCCACTCTCGACGAAAAGTTTATTGGAGCTTGAGCAGAAATTTATGTGCAATCTAATTTAAATATGCCAATAGTTTGGCTGTCATACACATTTTTCCCTAACAATCTCATGATATCTCGACAATAAAAGCACAATTTTAAAATTAACAAGATTTAATGATACTTTATATTTTAGCTTTACTTTTATTGCACCTCATTAATTAACTTAAGATACTTCTATGTGTTAAATTTCGCGACTGTGACAGGTGTTTATCATTAATTTTTATTCACAGCAATAAGTATTTCTTAAATTTATTTTAGCAAGAAGCATGTTTTTTAAATATGTTTTTATATCGATCCCGTTAGAGTCAACGGAGCAAAACTAAGTTTTTTAAAAGATATTTGTTACATCAAAATCAATTAATTACATTAGAATTAGCCAGAAGTGTTTGTATTAAATCTTCTACAAAGTACTCAAAATTTTAAACCTCCTTTTTAGTTCTAAAACTGAAAAAAATATTTAATTGTTTCAGTATAAGCAATCGAATTATTAAAAAACATATATCTTACATTATATCTTTACTTCCATTTGATAAAGAATGAGCCAATTTGTTTAATCTTTCAGCATCTGCTTCAGCGATAACTTTAAATGAAACAATCCATACAGTTCCCGCGCAACATGAGTGTGAATACAATGCAGAAACTTCGATTCATGCGCCTCGTTTATTGGAAAATTTTGTTAAAAAAAAAAGAAAAAAAGTGCAGTAAGTAATAATATGCTATACATTTCATTTGCAATCACCCTTGTTTATTCTTTGGATGCTATTCCAGAAGACGTTTATGAAATTGCAAAACTCGGAAGTTATATCGCCGTATCTGTTCAGTTAGTGAATTTTGGAAAGTTTGTTATGAAGTAAAGAGCTTAAATCAAATTAATGAGAGACAGCAAAGGACAATTAATGTCGGTAGTACAATATTTTCTATGAAAATTTAGTCTATACAATTGATTACACAAAGTATAATTAGTTTCTTAAAGCTACTTTAAGCTACTTTCAATAAAACATTTTAATGTTAGAAAATATTATGTACACTACTGTGAAAGCTCATGTCTTTTGAGACTAAATTAATGCTATTAGTTTTCTTTTTCTTTTTTTTTTTTTTTAGCTGGTTTGTTTATACCAATTAATTCTTTTAATAACTGATGTATT
>KK121132.1:241399-255547 GCA_000611955.2 Stegodyphus mimosarum | reverse complement strand
TTTTTTTAGCTGGATTGTTTATAACACAAAATTCTTTTAATAATCACTGATGTATTCCGAAATTAAAAGTTAAAAATCATAAGTTTTAAAAGTAAATTTCTGAATTTTTGATCGAATAGCTCATTTGGCGCCCCTTCTATTTGTTCACCTGAGACAAGTGCCTCACCTGCCTCCCCCTCGTCTCGGCCCTGCATGACGTAATATAAATCGTGCTGCGTACAAATTGATCAGAAGTGTCTTTCGACCATTTAGAGTGATATGGAATTTTGAGAAAAATATTTTAAAGCAAAGAAGCCTGATCTGACTGTTCTCCCTTATCAACATGGTTCTGCAGAGTCAGAAATTTTAGGCAATATGATAGATATTAAAAGAAAAATTCTTTCAAAAATGAATTTCAATAACGCTGGAGAAAGTTATGTTCTCCAATAATCGTTACTTGGAGAGTGATTAGGTAAATCATTTTATTTCATTTCAGTTAGAACTGGTCAACACACTTTTTCTGCAACTTGTGTTTGAACTTTTCAAACTTTTCTAAACATAGGACTATACTCTAGTACAAATGAGCCACGCCAGTATTTATTTAACATTTGTGTTTCTAAAAATGACTTACACATATTTTTATATAAATATCAGCTGCTCCTATACCATCGGAAAACAGCTCAGCTTTCATTACTGTTGCCAACAGCCAATAATTAAATTCAGCGCACCCGCTTCTGAATGATATTCAACCAATCACTTCCATAAAAGGACGCATATTTCCCCTCAGTTCTAAGTAAATACATTGAAAAATTGCATTTCGATGTAAATACACTAATTTGTGATAAAAAAAATTGTAGCGCATTTTGCCATTTAATGAATGATAGTATATAAACTGGATTGTTTGAGCAAAGAAGACGAATCGCATTGATGAAAGTTGTATTCCGCGTTTTTGAATGGTTGGCTAGAAAGCACTTACTTTAAATGTTCCAATTATTCCATCCTCATCAGAAATTGTTACAAAGTCGTATGTTAATGTCAAAAAGATTTGTGGCTATCACAAGCTAAGACAGCCCTCTTCTCACCTTTTTCAAGGAAAAGCAAGAAAGAAATTAGCCTCCGTCGTTGAGCGATCATTAGAGTAAACAGAAGTGTTGGTTCTTGGGTAAACAAAAGAATAAGACACTTCGACAAACCGGAGCCAGACTTAATTTTCTCCCATTGTTTATTCTCACACTTAAAATCTTTGTTCCAAGGATCGTGAAACTCACTGGATTCTTCAACAAGTTGGCGATTCCACTTTTGTTTAAAGCCCCCGACTGATGAATTGATGTGATCTATTTATAGGACACATAGCTACTTGAATGGGAAAGAAGTTGGAAGGGGGAGGTATGGAAAAAGGATAAATGAATAATAACAATAAAAAAAATGATTACCGAGGACTCTCTCCTAAGGAGCACAATGGGTTTTACTTCTCAGGGGGTGGGGGAATGATGGATTTAGGCTTTGTCTGGAGCTTCCTTTCAAATTCTTCAGTCTTAGGGAAAGTGGCGATCATGCCTGTCTCGCGTATCCCGTAGAGAGAGTTAATCGTCCTTTCCAAATTGGCCGTGAAGTAATTAATGTTCTGTAATGATCACTAACGTACAGCCTAAGGAGGTGTGCAGGGTGTTGTGATCATCATGCATATCCGGTAGGGTAACAGTTGGGGTTTTGAGTTTTTTGCCAGTCCAGAATTAAGAAAGACAACCTAACCTGATTTACTTACGTGCTTGCATAAATAGTATGTGCATGAAAATTAGAACATAACACACACACGCACTGATTTTCAATTATCCTAAAACTTTAATCCAGTAATTAAATGCATAACTTTCTGATTAAATTGCAGTTTAATCTTCATTTGATTAAGAAGGGGTAATCACGCAGCAGGTTTAAAATTTCAGTGATAACTGTTAGAAGCATGAAAGTTTTAATTTTCTAGATAAGCACGCTCTTTTTCTTGCAACAGATTAAAATTAATATTATAATTAAAATTATTAACAGTTATACGCTATGATCATCACACATCTCATCTTTATTAACTGAAGAGGTTGTATTTGCGTTTTAGATTGTGGGGTTTTCCTATTTAAATCTGAAGTTCTAACTTAGAACCCCACGAACATTAATAAGCGAATAATCGCTTAAGTGTGTGAACAGAACACGTAAGACTAAGAAGGGTTTTAAACCCTTTCTTTTTCAGTATATTTACAATCAGTTCCGACTTGGAACTTTACACAAAGCCGCCACTCGGGCTTAAACTTAAAATAATAATAATTTAAACTAAAACTACCTAACTAAGCTATTTGAACGATATAGCCGAAGCTATCAGAATCTAACTAGTTGGTCCCTAAGTATTAATTAAATAGGTGAAGCCAAGCAGGGGCCTAATGCATGGCCGAGCGTAATAACAACTAAGAGAGACGTAGCTAGAAGGCAAACGCGCGCTAGTCAGGGTATCAGACTCTCTCTACTGAAGTCGGTTAAGTCACGACTTAAATAGTACTCTTTCTCATTTGCATTACCTGCGTTTCTGAATTTACATTCTGGCAGGAAATTGTAAGCTGAAATTAGAATAAGGTAGGAAAGATACAGAACTTAAAATAACTGTTAATTAGCTTAGGGTAAACCTTACAAGATCTTAAAATCTGTATAACATCTTTAGCATTTTCCATCTTATAACTTGGTATTATTAAACTATCAATATTGGTTTGTGAAAGCAAAATAAATTAATGAAAATCTCTATTAACCAAATTCAAGTAAATAGTAGCTTTCATAAAAAAATTCTAAAGTTATATAACACCATTTTTCAAACAATTGGATTTTTTTTTTTTTAAGATTATATATAAAACACAGAAACAAAATTTTAAATGAGATTACATAGTTCTGCTGAATAATTCTAAGTTTCAAATTATCTGACATATATTTCTTTGAAATTATGTATATTAACCTCTTGTCATAGTGTAAAATATCGAGAAATAATTATTAGTCTGTATTTAAACGCTTTCCTCTCCAAACTCTTGACAAGGATACAGTTGCTTTTTAATACTTCCTTTCTGTTCCGAAAATTCTAATGATCTTCTCTACAAAGTAAAAACAGAAAAAAGGGGCAGACTTAGTTTTGGCCGGTTGCCGAAGACTGGCGTTATAGGTAATTACAGAATTATTCATATTTTAGAAAAGCAAGTAAATATCTTTTTTAGCATTACATATTAGAAGTTCTATAGATGTATTTATTTAAAACATTGTTTCCCAGCTTGGGGTCTATAGAAGCTTTGAGAGGGTCCACAAAAAAATTATTTAAATCACGAATTATTTAGATTTCGGAGGTTCATGATAAAATATTATTAATAAAATATTTAATAATGATAACAAAATAAAATAATGTCAAAATCCAGAAATTCGCGGTTAGAGGGTACTCGTACTTTTTTCAAACCTTCTTTAGTTAACGGGGGGAAAATTTTGTCTATAGAAAATTCTCGAAGAAGAGTTAATTATTTAAGCTCTAACTAATTTATAAACAGTCAATTAGCCAGTCAGAGATAGTCGTTTCATTCCATAGTGAGTAATCTGTATCCTGTAGTGAAATTTATTGTCTGTATTTTATTATTTAAGTTTTATAATTCTTATGTTTCCATCAGTACGTATAAGCAGTGTCTTCAACTTAAAGTCGAAGAGATATAGAAGGTTAAGTAATTACGCATCATCACAAATAGAAGAATAGTTAGATACTGAGGCTTTCACAAAATCTTAGCAAGATATTAATACGCTATTATCAAAACATCAGTCACAAGGATTTTATTAGTAGAGGGTAGAGCTTACCCATTTGATGGGATCCTTTTTAATTGCCTTAATAATAAATTTTTCTATGCTATTCAAATATAATACTTATTTTTTACTGTTTCTGTAGAAAAGGTTTCAGTTTTGTCAATTAAAATTTTCAAAATTTATAATGATAACTTTTGATATTATATTGGAATTATTTCATCTTAATTATCTTTTAATAACCTGCAAATAAATATGTCATTTACGAATTCTCTAACTGTTTATTAATTATTAAACTTTAATATCCTTATAAATATTTCATTTAGAAATATTATATATGCGTATATGGAAGTCTACAAACAAAAACGAGTTGGAAACTCTTGATTTAAAATCTTGGTATGCGGCATTTCAACATTTCAGTGCCTCAAAATATCTTAAATTTATCTCAATGAAAGCTGTAATATGACCAGGCCTTTGCAATGCAGTTAATAGGATAATAACAAGAAAAATTGTATAAATGGGATAATTAGAAGGTTTTAATTAGAGTTAAAAGTTGTCCACTTTTATTAGAATTTACCATGTGCAATTTGCTATAAAATAAACAGTTATAAAAATTCACATTAAGATGATAATTGCCAGTACTGTTTATATAAAAAATTGTCTAATTAGCATGCTTGAAGCATCTACAGAAAAATGCTACAAATTTCAACCTGGAAGTTACAAATGTAATTACACTAAAAACTGGGAAAACTGGTGACTAAAAGACTGTAAGATTGGTGACTATGCTCGAAACATTAAATTGTTAAAAAAATGAAACGTTAAAAAGTATATATATTTCCTAATGATACACTTGTGCCATTGCTAAAGTAATAAAATTACTAGTAAGATATCTGAATTGTTTATACAATTAAATACTATAATGAAGAGAAATCAAATCAAATCTTACTGGAATAATTATGAAATGTTATTCGACTTGAATAAGATTATTTGGATTATAGTAAAGCGCACGGGAAAGGGATGTCTTTGTGGAGGACGTTTCAAGGGAAAACAGGGAAACTCCCACGCAGTCTGCCGCTTGGCTAAGCTGGCATGGATAATTGCTTTGACTTGAAAATCTTTCAGACGCATGGTACTAAACATTACACCAAATGATTAACTGAATTAGCTAACATTTTATTTCTGTGTAAAGCTGATACTTCATTCTTTCTTCTATCTTTATCTTATTCAGCTACCACAAGAATGCTAATTAGGTTGAGTTTAAACAGCGGACGAACTGTAGTTTAGTAACTTGCTAGAAAGCTGTATTTTTCCTGAGATGTCCCCCTGAATATAACTCTGGTATTGTTGAATGATTTTTGTGTATACAAAGCTTATTGGTAAAGATACAAAGTTTAAGACTTTTAATTTATACATACAGCTGTACATACATATATAGTTTTGTATATACATATATTAGTTTGCAGGCCTAGAAGCCGGGTTAGTTAGACATTGAAAATATCTTCTGTGTTGTGCATATTTAAGTACTAAAATTTCTGAGATCCTGTGGTGGCTATATTTTATTTAAAATTTTATTGTATTACAAGACATAGTTTCAATAACCTTTTAATTAAGTCTTGCTTCTTGCCTATGTTGTTTAAGTCAAGACTTCTGGTAAATGCCAAGATTAGGTTTCGTTTCAAGTACGGGAAGATTAAATAAGGGAAGTTTAACGGATAATAGGATTTAATCTTATATTTGTAGAGAAGTTATCATGAAATTTTTACTAAAAGTTTGAAACTGTATGATTTTAATGTTTTTTTAATTTTGGTAAACATGCGGTCAGTGTGGTTAACAACTAAGATAAACTGGATTTGAGCAACAAAATCTCAAAAATTAAGAAAATTAACTCATCCTGTGATGTAATTAAAACTACTTTTTTGGTGCAAATAACAATCGCTATTCTTTTCAAAACGTGCAGTTTTTTGTTTTTCTTAAAGTCATACCTAATTCAAAATTACCTTATTGCCTCCCAGACAGTATAGTGGTTAGCGGAGCTTACTACGGTACCGAAGGGCGCGGGTTCAAATACCGAAGAAGGCGTGGATGTTTGTAAATGTACAGTGTGTTTGCGACATGGGAACATTCTAAATATATGCGACGAGCCGAAAGTCCTCTCGTGTGGTTTGGTGGTAGAGGAGAGGGGTGGGAGACCCTCCGACCACCCGCCGAGGTGCTCTCCCTCAATATTGGCATGGAAATATAAGTTCAACCTATGTGAGGCTTTGGCAACCATTCTTCCATGAAATACATGGACAAGACTACAACAACAATTACCTTATTCTTTCAATACTTTCTCAATAATCCTCTTAAACCGTTTTCCAGCTTTTCTAAAATTTTAGAATCATATTACATCTTACGTGTGACACTCGATTTAGAAAATATTAAGAATATGTAAGATATTTTTTCCCCTCCTTTCTGCATACCCTCGTGATGAAACCGGAAGCACCCTCGACGCGAACTCCGGAAGGTCCGGCGACGACATTGCGGAATTTCTCAGTTTTCCGATCGAAAAAACCTAATAACCCTACAAGTGGCGCCCGAACTATAAATGTTGGTGAACAACAATTCATCACAACCAGGATTTGGAGATTGTGTCTCCTCATCTCCAGTCACCCTTTAACTATATTTAGGCATTTCCACCTCCTCTCCACATGCCTTCATGGTGTAAGCATGTCTGGAGTTCGCATCCCGGCGAGGGCACTGTTCCTGGCATAGAAAAAAACCTAATAACACTACAAATGTAATTTAGTGACTTAAGCGTAAACCAGAAACAATTCAATAATTTTATTCATAATTATAATGATAGTTAATAATTCTTAATAATTCAAGATCTAGCAAAAGGTTATTATTGCATTTAAATTTAGTGTTATAGCTTTAAAACTTGGTAATACATTTAAAAAAATGATAAAAAAAACAATCTATTATTTCAAAAAGACGATACTTGATAAGATAATATTTGCTATCTCAGTAAAATGAAGTTTTCCCAAACGTATGGAATTGGAAAAGCTGCTGATCTTTCGTTTAGTCACTGAATTGGAAAAGCTGCTGATCTTTCGTTTAGTCACTGTATTTAATTACAATGTAATTCCTTTTATTTTAAGATAATAATATTCTTTAAAAAGCGCATTTCCCTTTAGGTTACTTCGGATTAAGGTAACTAATGTATTATCTGGAACGCATTAGTCCGAAATATGAGTTACAGGAAGCACTTGTTGAATTTCACATAAGTCAGTTTATATAATGGAGTTCGAAATTGTGCAGACTTTTAATTTATAATTTCATGAAGCTGTAATAAATTTTGCAGGTTAATTTAATTGCACAGCTAAAGATTTCTCGAATTTCTTTCAGTCATGAACCTTTCACTCTCTTTTCGTAATCTCTTCAATTAAGTAAAAATTTAATTCTTTGTAAGTTACAATACATCAATTGACTTATTCACAGTAAAGACTACGTTTTACAATTATATACGCATAGTTAGAAACTAATTTAAATTTAAAGAATAATTTTCATTAATTCTTCAATTTAGAAATACTAAAAACAATAGACAATATTGCTCACAAATATTTTAACTATGGGGTTATTAATAAAAATGTAAAATTTTGAAATCTTTTGCGATATTAATATCTGTAAAAAGTTTTTAATAATTGGTTTCGAAGCCAAACTTAAAAAAATTACGCAACAATTTTATAATGACTGGTGATACTTTTATATTTACGTACATTAATTTTATGAAGATCGACGGTGAGTAAGATTTATTAAATCAAAATTCCTTTTTCAAGGCCTCTGAAGAAGGTACGCTTTAATAACAGCACTTTTTAGTAACTTAATAGCCTTTGCTGTAAAAGGTTTCGGAACCCCGGTAGCTAATTTGCTCTTTGTCATTTGGCAGAACACAATAAGCCACCAGTTAGATTAATGGCTTTTTGCTAAAGACTGTAATCTAAGAAACTCTATTTGAACTGGTTATAAAAACCCTTTCTTTCTCTACAATCACTTATATTTAGATGTCCAGGTACATGAGATTTAAACAGTAATGAATCATGACAATTAAAAAGGTCACAATGCTGTGAACTGCCACTAGCTTTAAGCATAAGACCATCCATTACAGATGGTTGGTATCATGTTTCCAAAGTTGACTTTTGCAGACTTGATGTTCTAAAATTGCACAAAGATTTTGTTCTTGACAAGAGTAACTCATTTACTGGCATTAATTTATAGCTGACAGTTGTTCCACTCCCTTGGAAAAGATTTGGAAAACTTCTTTACTTACTTCAAAGATTTCCAAACGACCTAGATCTTATTTTTCTAAGGCTGTAAGTTCTTAACTGGATATAATTTCTAAATCCTTCCAGGTTGCTTAAAGATTTTACCTAAATATAGATTTGGAGTGAGCTTCAAAAGAAGAGTTGAAGGAGAAAACTTTTATTCCGAGGAAAGGATACGGAAAGCAATTTTGCAAAACATAATGTTTCCTTTCAAACATTAGAAGGTTTTTAAAAAATGTGCTTGATTCCTTTTATGATGACAAGGGAAACACGATGGATTTTGCTTTTATATTTGCAGTTTTTTCCAACCTAACATAATTCACATTTTATTAATTTGATTTAGGATTAGTTTAGAAGACTCAAAGTTATAGTCTGATGTCCGAGCAGACATTTGGTTGATGTTCAAATTCAAAGTACTCGTCTAGGATGCAGCTTCATAAAACTTTAACTTCGGAAGATTTACATAGCCAAATCAACAGGTAAAGAGAAAGCTCCAGACTATAATTAACTGAATTATTTTCCGTAACGTAACTATTGGATTGAAAGAAAAGTTTTTCTCGTTTTCCTGTCACTATAAAGAAAATAATAATTTTTTAAGTGAAACTTTTTTATTTAATTAATATTATAATTTTTATACTGTATCGGATGCATTCTTTCAGTTATACATTAAGTTCGTAAAACTAATTTTGCATAAGTTTTTTTGGTAGTCAAAGAATTATGGTAACTAGTTTGTACCACCAGACAATTGCATAATCTTCTCTTTTAGATGGTTTTAAACTGATCGAAAGTTAATCCCTAGTGTACGCGGAAACTATCAGCACCAACATCCCGTGAATTTGCAATTTGCAATTTTTTTCTTTTATTTAAATCATTGCCAAAATTTAAATATTAATATCCTGCTATTGAACAGAAACCGTGCTGGTAACGCAAACAATACATTAACGTGTAGTTTGTATGGTGGAGTGTTACATGCTGCAAAGTTACCGTTAAATTAGTTACTTAAGGTATTGAGTTCGGCATACAAAGTTTATCCTGAGCTTTCTATAACCAGCTTCAATAAAATATCATTATCCGCTTTAAGTGGTCTGCCACATCGAGGGTTACAGTTGCGAGCAAAGTCTTTCAGAATAAAACTTTCTAAGGAAGTTTTCGAATCTACACTCGGATAGCAAATGATTATCAAATTCCTCATTGCATTTCATATGCACAATGATGGCAGATAAAAATGATTAAAAACAGGTAATTTTTAAAATACAAAGAACTAGTAAAATTCTAAAGATCAGTTGCAATTTCGAGCTAAAAATTTAAAACTGGTACCCTTCAGGGACTTACAGCTTTACATTAAGTAATTACATCAGTTACATATTGCATTAAATGTAGACATCTTGTTTGAATGACTCCAAATGAAGTTTCATTCAAAAGGCTAAAGACATATCATGAGCGGTTCTTTACACTTCATTCATCTGCACGATGAGATTAAAGTTTCAGCTTTATTTGTCCATATTTCTGACACTATTCAGTATAGATGTTGGTAAATTATATTTTTCAAACGAATGGCCAAATTTTGTTAAAAGGTAACTGTGAGCACTACAATTCCTTAATGTGCTGACAGCTATCTTCTTGTGTTCTTAGTTTTAATTGTATTCATAGAACTAAGGTGTTATTCATTTTCCGCTTTAAAATATGGAAGTTATACTAAATTTATTTCATTCTGAGAAGTTTCTTTCAATGGATTCATTCCAAATGCATCTTTATATTTTCGTATTTCAACAGCAAATATCTCAGCATTTTCTATATTTATCCATACATTTAGATGGATGGTATTGTACTGATATTCAGCTGTACCAGTGCCGTTTTTTGATTCCAGCATTTTTTCTACGATTGAAGTTATAAGGTATTTTCTCCCTATTTCAAGCATGCCTTCGTAGTGTAATGGTTATCATACTCGGCGCGTATTCGAGAGGTCCAGGGTTCGACTCTCGGAAAGGGGCACAACAGATTTCTCTGATTTCCTTGTTTCGAAAACTTCTAAAATGATTCTACAGTGGTGCCCTAAAAGAGGAGAACATAAGGTATTTTCTCCCTGTTTCAGGCATAACTTCGTGGTGTAATGGTTAGCACACACATAATCGAGAGGTCCAAGTTCCAGTCCCGACGAGGGCATTGCACATTTTTCACATCTTTTGATTAAAATAACCTAATGTCTCTACAAAGTAACACATCTTTTTTTACATATTTTTAGTATACTGTCAACAGAAAAGGAAGAGATTCCTTTAAAAGTATTCAAGCTTTCATGCAACTTTTGTTTAAACCGCTTGAAGAAATTGCTATGAAAATACCGACTTACTCCACTCTAAAATTTTGGTCAAATTAGTTTCTCACGTACTATCAAACCTGAAGTTTTTTTTTTCTTTTTCAAATATGTTACGGTGACTTCATTTGTGATAAAAGGAATCCATACCTGACTCTAAAGCAGCCTTTTCCAACCTTTTCCCTCTTGCAGAACCGTTGAAATAGTATTTCTGTGTCAGAAAAACCATACGTGAAGCTTGTTATATATTAATACCTTCACTCCTTTTCATAAATAATATTCATACGAAAAATATAACTTAGAGAAGCCTATCCTAGTTACTACTTCTCACAAGAGACCGTTTAGAAAGCGTCTCGTATTTCTGAGAACAACTGTAAAAATATCGGTATTGATATGCATAAGATATTTTTAAACTAAAGCCGCTACTGGCGTGATACAGACGTCATCGAACATACTTTCCACGATTATCACACTTCTAAGTGAAATAAATGGTTGACCACTTTGTTATAAATTTCAAGTACTTACCTCAAAATACATTTGCATACATTCATTAAATGCAATAAATAAAAAATTGGAATAAGTTGTAAAAAAATTAAAAGCGCCACAACAAGTTCACAAGAAGCTAGGTTTGAATCTAGGTGTTAAAATTTTTGGAACCGGGTAAATAAACGCAAGTTCGCATACCCTTTTTTTCTCTTCTAATCAAACTTCAAAAAATGTTTTTGCTGCAAAATGGTCTTGTATATATGGTAAGAACATCCGACTTCATTCGGATGCATTAGCTCAAAATTTAAACAAAGGAATCAGTTAAAAATGAAATTATTTTACCTCTGATTCAAACCGTTTAACAGTGCAATTATAAAATGAAAGGAAATATAAAAGTTAATTTATCGGTTAAGCTGTGCAAATTTTAACTAAAATGTTTACGTTTTGCCCAGCTTTTTAATCTCACCGGTGCTTAAATTTTTGGAAAAGTGCCAAATAATTTCCTATGAAAACATTCTTGGGCGGACAGCCAGAGAGCTGTTTTTGACTGACAGTTCTTGCCTCTCTTTTACATGATCTGACACTGTGTTGTTGAGATGGCTTTTCCGAGATTCCACAATGAATTAACAAGCACTATATTGCAGTTAACTACCACTTTCAAATATATTTGTAACTTTATTTTGAAGTACCGAGTGACAAACTACATTTTCATTGTAAATTTTTATATTCTGATTTCACAAAAATTGCTCTTGGAATTTTATCAGGTCTCATTAGTTTAAAGGATTACTGAAAAGATTATTAGATCCTTTTTAGAAGTCAGAAATTTTTACTGAAAATTTCACCAGATGAGGATTCCTTTTTTAAGTTTTTTTAAATCCGAATGCACCATATTAATGTCAGATTACGATACATTTAAAATACTTTCAATATTCCGAAGCTCTTGATTATTTTTATTTCTCCAAAGCAGTGCTCCGCAACCGGTGTGCCGCGGCACACTGGTGTGCCATGAGTGGGATATAGGTGTGCCACAATCAAATACATGTATTTGACATTTTGCAATTTTTTATCATGTATTTAATACACAATGACAATTTTTTTCCTTAATAATGTCTATTTTAAATGTTTTTATATATTTCACTGTTGTGTGGTTGTGTGTGGGATTGTAAGTGTGTCAGCATTTGAATTTTTTCGGCACTTCCTTGATAACTCGGAACTCAAAAATATATAACTTTTTTTTAAACATAAATTTAAACGAAATATATTGGTTTCAGACCATTTTAATTAAAAATAATAGCTTTAAAACTGTTTTTTTTTAAACTTTGAAATAAACTAATCAAATTGAAGAATTTTTGTTTTTTAATTTTTTAAAAAAAATTTCGATTATTATGATAATTATTATGATTGCATATAAATAAATATGTTATGGTTTTATAATTGTATATTTTTCAAATTAAAAACAAAAATTTATTGTAAATTTTGTGTATAAATCACTACATATATACATTAACTTTTGGTGTGCCACGAAATTCCAGAAAGATTTTTTGTGCGTCGCAGGTGAGAAAAGGTTGCGGAGCACTGCTCCAAAGGGCCAATTTGCCCAGAAAAACTGTTAATTTTGTTGTGGCATTTTGTGTCAATTCACTATAACCGTTGATTCACTTTTCAAATTGTTGCCACCAAATATTGGAGCCCTGCATTATATTTAAAGAAATTAAATAATGAAGAATGTGCATAAATGTATATATGTTTCCCATATTGTGATAAAACAAAGGTACGTAGAGTCATCCAGTTCTGAATAACATACGTTTCCACCCGAATATGGGCATTAGGAAGCCCAAATTTTGGAATTTGGAATTTCTTTTATTACCATTTTCGTATTTTGATCTCACGAATGAATCAACTTTTGATCGAGAAACTTAACGATCTCAAAGCGAGCAATGGCAACACTGTACACGAAAAAAAAAACATTTTTATCCCCAGCGCGCGAGACTGTGTAGCGGAAATTCTAAAGATATGCTCATTTAAAAAATATTTTGCGATATTTGGAAAACGTTAAAAAAACGATCTTTCAGATTTTTTTTAATCACTAAAATTTAAAATATTTCTTTTGCTGCCAGAAAGAAAGTATGTATTCATTAGATAAGATTTTTATTAAATATAAATATATTACAGGGATAGTATTCATGACATTGATATTCGAATCATGGAATCTCACAAAACTTAAAAATTTTTGAGGTTTGAAACTAGAAATTTCACTTTCGTCCCTCGAATGCCAGTCTGAAACTTCGCTTAATTTTTAACACAAAACTGAAAAAATTAATTTTATTGAAGAAGCATTTATAAAAAAAAAGTCACAGAATTGTTGCAATTTCAGTTCATCTGCATAATCAATAAATATTACTTCCGTTACTATCATCAATATTACGATACGTGGTGGTCCTAAGTACCACATTCTTAATTATACTTAAAGAATTTAGCATTCCATGTTTTAGCGTTTATCTATATAAACACTTGAATCAGTGTATCATTTCCTTTCTATACTTGCTTTGATTTTAAAAGATTCCAGGAAAATGCAAAAAATATGAGCTGTTATTCAAATATATTTTGTTAAATTATATTGGGAAAATGAACCACAGAATTCAAGGATTTTAATACAGCATACACAGCTTGTTAAAATCACATTCGTTTCAACTATATTTAGTTCATTGAGCGGCTGAGTTTAAGAAAGGGTGACTGGTATATTGCAGATTATGATATTAACATTAAAACTTTTTAACCTAATAAAATTTTAAACTTTTACAAAGAACTAATCAATCAGTGTTTGTTCTGACGGTATTTGCGATGTGTTTGTTGCAAACATATCCTTAATATGTTTAGGAATTCCTTATAAAAGTGGAAATAAAGTACAGTATACATAAATTTTGAACAGATCTTTCTTATTTAATGAAATCTTTTATTTGAATGTAAGTCACTGAAGAATGATCTTTTGAAATCTGTTTGCTATTTGAATGAAAGTCGTTGAAAAATGTTTTTTGAGATCCATTTGCTATTTGTCTTTACAGTTACTTCAGGCAATGTTCTGGTTCAAACTTTTCAGGTTCAAAATTATGGTTTATCAGTTTTCATTTATCAGTTTATAATCAGTTTTTTAGAAGCTGGTGCTGTCATGTCATATTTTTAAAACTTTCCCGCCAATTTTTGATGTATAAAAATTTTTATGTTTTTTGGATTAAATAATAAAATGACAACACAAATATGCAACAATTTTTT
>KK121132.1:223603-241378 GCA_000611955.2 Stegodyphus mimosarum | reverse complement strand
TTATTTATATATTTATTTATTTATTTATTGGATTTTTTTATTTTCTAAAAATTCGCATGGAACATAAATGTCTATTTAGGTTCGCTTGGGGCGCCATCAATTTCTGTTTCGATCTTTTCATGATCACTACTTGAGTTTTGGGGATTCCCCGGAAGAAAGTTACTTTTATCCGTGTCGGATTCTGAAGTTCTGTCTGTGATGGAAGGAGCATATTCAGAACCGCTATCTTGAAATGGATCCGTATTGTCTTCGGACTTATCCCCAAAACAATCAGCAAGCTGTTGTAGTTCTCTGTCGTGTAGCTGCTTCTTTCTGAATATATATATATATATGTACCTGTATATACTATATAATACTTTAATGCGTAGATGAAGGAATCTGGTACTTTTTAGCATCTTTCGACATTCGTCAAGACTGAGAAGACAGTAGTGGCTGTAGATAGAGCTGAGTGGAACATGATGACTCACTTAACACAACTGAGCTTGAAGTATCACAGTCTTTATTTTTACTCATATCAAATCATCCTTTTGCAGACAAAATACTTTTATACTTTTTAATCATAGTTGAAGACAATAATTTCCATGTACACAAATTTTAATGTACGAGGTCATCTTAAGCAAGTAAGCAGCAGCAGCGTGGATGAGGAGCGTCTTGCCATGAGGAAAGCTTACACGAAAAACGAACGCTACAACTCTGAGGAAGAAGAGAGGGAGTCAAAAGTTTCAGTTCGGAGTTAAAAAGTTTTGGTGTACAATTATTTTGATTGGACAAGAGGTATCTGCATTAAGCGTTACGTAACATAGAAAGATTTCGAATTCAGGAGAACATATGAATTTAGGGGAAGAGTATAAAAAGAACAGTTAATTTTGAGGTCGCCAATTATTCTTAAAGCAGCCCTCGTATCTTGTTACATCTTATGTATGTATGAAAATGTTTGAGCAAACAAACAACAAAATCCGATTGGGACGTATTTATCTCCAACGAGAATTCGAGAGAGACGTATATGTTCTACGTTGAAATTTTCAACAAAAAAGGGAATAAAAATACAATAATTAACTTACCTTTCCATTTAAAAAATAATTCGCACTTTTAGTCACAGATTTACAATAAAAAAAAACAAAAAACAATTAACAGACTCGCAGGTCTAGGTTAGGACATGGTTGCTGAGTGTTGACTGACTGAGAGAGCATGGCGAAATTCGCGAGAAATCTTTAGTTAAAGTACAGTACTCGAGTTAGACACAGACTCGAGCATTTGTAACAGACGCGCTTCCCTCTCGAATTTTTTTTATTTTGCTGTATCACATATACTATAACCAGATAGACGCGAAAGGGTTAAGAGAACAACAAACATCGCTATAGTCTCCTAATCTCATCCCTACAGTATAACGAAAATCACTAAAATGATAAATAACAACGTTATTTTACAGTCCTAGCACAGTCTTTTGAAATATATTAACGTAGGGTGGCATAATTAATAAGAAAGATTGAATTTTAAGTCTTTATCTAAAAACATACATGAATTTATTCATCAATAAACACATGTAACACTAAAATAATTAGCTGCTAATATTTTATTGAAAATCCAAAATAATTGTTAAATGTGAGATTATTAATCGGCAATGGCGAACTTTCTGACGAATTAAATGGCCAACAGCGAACTTTCTGATGAAAGTTTAAAATTTCGTGAAACCCCATTGCATTTCTTCATCGTCAGATACAGTTAGATTTGTGCATTTTCAGTTTTTCGTTCGCATTGATGTAACAGTCCAATTTTTTTAACATGACGTACTTCTAAATGACGAAAAGCATTTGAAGCTATTTTGTGTATTGCTTTACTTCTAATAATTTTAATGTTTTGTCAATAATGGTTCCCCAAGTTTGCATTATAACTGTCATCTGCCCTTACATGAGTTTAACGCGTGAAAATAAACTTGAAAAAATATATATATACGCAGAAGATTCTGCATCTTTCACAAGAAAGCTCTTTAGTAAAAGTTAACAGTTAAATTCCGTAGATGAAACAAAATAAACAAATGAAACGTTTTCAGTTATCAAAAGCAAGCAAACTTTCTGTCGGGATTTACCTAATTTTAAGGTTGGAATTTCTGTGAGGTAAATAAATATGAAAATATAAGATAAATTACTCTTGAAAGGTGTAGAAAAATATTCTAGTCTCATCATGAATTAGATAAAAATATTCTAGTCTCATCATGGATTAGATAGCTCATCGGAAAAGAATTTACAGATTTTTCATGAAGTGATGAAAGTAGTGGAACTCTCAATTATATATCATCCGATTATGAAGAAAACACGGCAAAATTCTGGAGTAATATAGGTAAAAAAAAAGCAAAATGTAGCTCGCAATATGCTCAAAATAAACTTAGGTATGTTAAAAATTTGCACCAGTTTTATTATTGGGAGCAAGAGTTCCAAAAGTCTGGTCATGGTTTAAAATATTTAAATGAAACCGAAGACGTTTTTAGAGTAAACGGCTATGGAATTTGTAATTCGATACATTTCTGTGATTCCAACTGATAGAAAATAGATTACTGTTTTGATTTTTACTGCCCTTTATTTATCTTACATATTCTTTCCGCAATCAGCGTATTTATTATCATGCAAAGTTTGTACTATGTGTATATAACTAAAATAACTGTAATAAAGAGCATTTTTCACAGTAAAATGATTTCCAGAATTTCCTGTACTCAGACTTAATTCTCTAAAAATTAACTTTTCAACGGGATTACTTCAATTTTAAGCTATTGTGTATAGCTTAAAATTGAAAAGCTATACACAATAGCTTAAAATAAGATAAGCTATACACAATAGCTATACACAAAGCTATTGTGTATAGCTTACCTATTGTGTATAGCAGTAGCCAAACTATTTACTTATTATCTCTTCTTTCATTATAGTTTTATTTCTGTTGCATGTATCAGTCAGTTTGAGGACGTTCCAAATTTGCAAAACTGAATTGCAAAAATTTGAAAATTGCCAAATAGTACTGTTATATGTCATTATTTTTTATAATTTTTGACGTTTTGTTTATAAAATATGAGCTGAGCAGCTGTTCCTTTTACTATGTGCATTTTAAAATGAATAGATCCATACATATTTTTTCAGAAATTAAGAGTTGAAGGTTGGAAGACCTTTCTTGTAAGTTGAATTTCAAAGTATATGTAATTTTATGCAAAAACGGTGATCCAAAACAATTTTTTAATTCTTATATGTTGGTAAAATTGTCTTTTTTGCTTTAAAAAGGATTGAATTATATTGCTCGTATGTGCCGGATAAGAGTTTTATGCCTTTAGTTAATTCGCATGCAGTAGTTGTAGAATTATCAACAATTTAAAAGTTTAAGTCTAACGTGGCGCTAATTTGTTTACATTTGAAACTCTTAGTACAGTAGAGTCAAGCAAACTTGACTCCAGATGTCTCGACATTCCGTATAACACGACAATTTTCTATGAACGTTTTAAGGCATCTGTAGGTCAAACAGAGCAAATATTACATACAGTACATATAATTATTATTTATGCGTATGTCTTTCCTATTGTGTTCAAAGATTTGAATATTCTTTTTCTGTAATTTTTGCCGTTTTCGTACTGTGCCATTAGTTCTTGGTACTGCCTAACAAATTCCAAGATATACTGTAATACTTAGCAAAGTCAGGTAGCGGCTGGCCGCTGCTCACATTCCTTTCTATTGTTGCGAAACGTTAGCAGATTTGTCTGAAGTTTTGTAACTGCATCTTATTGCAAACTAAACTCACACCAGTTCATTGCGCATATCGTTCCTCAGTTCCCATACAGACGTATAAGTGTTACACATTTTTGGGAAATTTTTATATTCTGTGAAGTGAAACTATCGTTTGAAAAGAAAAGAAAACAAGCTAAGGTGACAATGGAAATGAGACTAGATGCCTTAAAGAGACTGGACAAAGGGCAATGTGTAAACAACATTACCATGGATTTAGGTGTTGGACGGACTACTTTGATACGGTGGAAAAAGAAAAGGTCCGAAATCGAGTCTTGGTGTATGGAAACAGCATGTACGGAAAGGGAAAAGTATGAAAGTTGGGGAATACGAAAACGTGAAGGAGACGCTTTATTTCTGGTTCAGGCAGCAAAAGGAACAACCTGGATGTACTGCTACTGCTGATTGGCTCGACAGATGGAAAGAGCGATAAGGCATCAGGCAGTTAAATGTTTGTTGGGAAACGCTTTCTGCTAACTTGGAAAATGCTCCAATATTCAAGGATAGTTTCCACAAACTAATCTAAAAGGAGGTTGTATCTGGAGATCAAATTTATAATTGTGATGACACCGGTCTAAATTTTTGAATGCTACCTTCAAAAACGCTGACATCCAGGGAAGAAAAATCGGCATCTGGCTACAAAAAAAGTAAGGAGAGAGTCACAATCTTAGCAGGCAGCCATAAGCTCTAATTAGTGCTTACGGATAAATCAAAAAATCCTCGGACGTTTAGAAAAGCAAAAAAGTACGCTAATGGGGACGGAAACTAACTATAATCTTCCTGTTTGGTACCGGAAACAGTCAAGAGAATTGATTAATGGAGCAATATTAATTGACTGGCTTCATCAGTAGTTCGTCCATCGATGGAAAAGTTTTTAAAATAAAAAATATACCGAGGCAAGTGGTTCTCATTCTATACAATGTCTCAGCCCATCCTGATGCAGAACAGTTACAAGACGAGATATGAGAGCCATGTTTCTGCCTTCTAACGTAACTTCAGTGTGTCAACCTATGGACCAGGGCGTTTTGGAGGCATTAAAGAAAAAGTACAGACGTCAATTTCTTTCATCTCTCGTCCTAGCTATGAAGGAAGGGTGTGATATGATCGAGAAACTGAAGAAAATAGGTATGTTAGATGTTGTTGGATGGATAGTTCATTCTTGGAGTGAAATCAAGCAGATAAGCCTCGTTCGTTTTTGAAGAAAGTTACTGGACCATTCAGGAAATGAATTTCAGGAAAGCAGAGGAGACACATAAAATTGTGAAATAGTTGACCTACTAAAGAAAATTCCAGGCTGAGAAGAAGTTACTGATGGCGATAGTGAAGAATGGATGGGACAAGATGAAAATTGTGAAATTTTAGGATATACAATAATAGTCGCATTGGTGAAAGGCAATTTGGATAAAACTGAAGATGAATCATAAAACGAAGAGATTGAAGACAACGGAAAAGCTGAAATGATGATCCATGGTAAAGGACTGAAGGTCGTTGAAGAAATGCTTCGCTTACATGGAGGAACAAGGTGCATCTAGTATGGACATTTTGTTCCTTCGTCACCTAGGGAATGAAGCTGCACGACGACGGAATGAGTTTGATAGATAATCTACCATCACACGATACTTTTCTACCGAGAACTACTAATAACGTTTCTTCATTTTTGTACGTAAATTTTTTTATTCATTTATTTTAGGGTATTTTTTCTTTTTATGGCTCCCATTGTGCTAGAACTTGGGATAAAAAAATCAACATTATTTTAATTATATGCCATACTTTTCCGTATGCAATATTGTGCTACAAATGTCTAGAGTAATTTACAGTTAACTATTAAGAGCTCTGAAAAACCCACCCCTTATTCGTAAAACTCGACTTTTCGGAAACTCGACAGCCTCTCAGACCACATTATGTCGAGTTTGCGGGACTTTTCTGTAATATAGTAAGTCAACTGGTGCATCAACTTCAGCGTCGTTCGCCCAGTGGGACAAAGAGTTTGCTTTGAATTTTTGTGCACCGAAAATTTTGTCTTTCTGCGCCTTGGCGAATTGCTTGTTTTTACGTAGAAAATCTAATTTTAACTGCCAAATTTGGTTTTTAAAACTGTACTCGTTGTTTTATTTATTTGTGTGTGTGTGTGTTTCTACAATTTGTAATGATGATGTTTTGAGTTTTTATGCATTTTTGCCTTATCGCGGAGTGAGAACTGAATTTCTTGAGTTAGAAATGTATTTCTAATGAAATTCGAGAGAATAATTTTAAATGCAGCAAAAAATGTTCATAATTAAATAGGCCGAACAAGGAAGCCTTGTACTGTCAACATCGTATTTTTATAAATTTGTATTCCTTAACCTTTTCAAGACTAGCACAAGTTATAACCGGCCTCATTAAATGCACTGCATTGACTAATTACGATAGCAACAACGATACATGAACTGAACATCCCAGATACCATCCCGTGCTTAAAAAGCGAATAAGAAACGTTCTTGATAGGAATAAAGTATTGCAAATGCTGCATTGTTATGTTAAGGCACCAAGCTATCAAATTCATTCCCATTAGTAGCGTATCGATTGGTATTTTCACCATCGGGAAAGAATTAATTCTAATTCAGAAAATAAAAATTACATATCAAGTGCTATCTAAGAGATCTGATAAATCTTGGAAAATAAACGAATCTGTCCTCTAGAAGCTATTTACCTTGCAAGTCATTTCCAAAACTGCTGCAATATAATGTAATTCAGCGCCTATAAATTTACCACTTTCGTTTCTAAACACACCATCGTTTTAAATTAATGTAAAGAAATACATTACTACTCCTACCATTGCATTATACACCATAAAAAGTTATCTTTTTAAAAGCAATAACATCACGTTAAGATAAATTCTCGAATCCATTTGAAGAATGTTTTTGCGTGACATTTCTACGTACGTACAGAATAAAGGACTCGTTTTCCTAAAACGGATAGTAAAATGTTCCTTTATAACAACAGTACAACCGTATGACACCTGCCATTTATTTTTCCAGGACTCTTATTTTCCATGATCATATTCTATTAAGCATAAGAGTTATTAGTTCAAAAAGGTTATGAGTCTCGAAAAGCGATTTGCGTCTTTCATTATATATGAGTTCTTTCAGTTTTCATTCGAATCTGTTGCCATTCGGAAAAATGATATATATATGTCTTTCGAATTTAATCTGTCTCTCGTTGATTAACAAGCTATTTAGAAACTATAGATGCAGTTCTTACAAATATTATTTTTTTACGTTTTGATCTGATGATTTGGATTGATATATCTAATTAGAAACATTAAATATTTCTATAGAATTACATTATTTTTTTCATTTTTCAAGTATCCGGAATATGTATAGCTATCTCCTGTTAGTATAAATTTATATTGATCTAGAATCCTATAAAATGTTTTGTTGTTTCACTTGGCCCTCTTTATTGATAATCGACACTTTCAAAAAATGTAAAAATTATTATCCTATTTGATTTTCAAGAAATATAAAAATTATTATTTCAAGAAATATAAAAATTATTACCGCATTATTACATTTTAAGCGGTTCTTCTATTACTGTAGCAAAGAACTAGAATTTGACGAAAGATGAAATACAGTCGTTTACTTCCTGTTTTATGCACTGTAAAGCATAAATTAAATTTTCATGGTTATACTAATTAAATTGTCTGCCATTGTTTCGAAATCAAATAAAGATATTGTGATTTCCACTCATTTGTAGCACTGCTAAAGAAAGAAAAACTGATGTGTACACCATATGACTTCCTAGTACGTAATATTAAATTATGCGCATTGTTTCCTGCATTTCATTTAAACTTAATTCCTCCAATTTTATTAGAAAGATAAACCTCATTCAATTAATTCAGTTCTCATTTTGCGACAAAACCTTAAAATATGTTTATTAAAAATAGAAAAATATAAAAAAATATAAAACATAAACACAGTTAAAACAATTTAAAGGACAACTTTTAAAATTAAAACTAGGCGTAGAAGCTGATTTAATTTGTTGTGGACGCTATGCTGAGTCAATATATGAGATAATTTAATAAATTAAATGTTAATTCCAGAATGGATTAAACACGATTTAATTCGTAACAATAAAAGAAGGTGTTATCTTTGTTGTTGCGAAGCTTAGTTTCTCTAGCTTGTCAACAAATCCACTATTCTGCTAAGTTTCAAATGTAAACAAAGATGGCCTCTATGGTAAAAAAAATTGGCTTAGCCGCATTTAAACAACATTTAAATTGTGGATAATTCTACAATCATTGCGTGTAGGTTAACTAGAGGCACAAAAACCTTAACCGGAAGTGAGAACAAAATAATTTAATCATTTTTAAAGCAAAAAATGCACAATTTACCATAAGAATAAAATATATAGTATATATAGTATATATACAAAAGCATATATATATATAAGTTTTTGGACTCTAAATTTCTTTATTTGATTAAAATTTTATGAGTCATAAGACAGTTCTGCAGTATTTGCTTCCTAGTTTCTTATATGTATTACTATTTAAAAAAAATTTTGAAATATGTTGTATTTTACTTCTCCTTCTAACTTTTCTTCCACGCGTAGGGAAAAGGAACGCCCAATTGAGACGATATCGATTAGCATTAAATGATTTGATAGGTATCATTAAATTATTTTCCGCGTTAATTATCTCAATTGGTCGTTTGTTGAAACGCGTGGAGGTAATATTTCAGTGGGAGTTGCATAGCACTTTTCCCCTGACGGAACTGTTGTGGACTCACAATGGAATATTGCCATTTTGATCTTTTTGTACATCTCGCATTTTTCTTACTACCTTTACTTTTTCTTGCTACTTCTACTTTTCCCACATTTTTTAAATATTCAATTATTAGTCACATATATTACTTTTTAGTCATGTTTTATTGTTAATAATGGTATTTTGATTCTATTTGATATGTAATTTTTGGCACAACTCTGCTTTTACAAATAGGATTTTAGAGGTTTCGAATGTACCATAGCTTCTACATTCTTACTTGTTTATAATATATGTATACATATATATATAATTTTGGTGCAGCCGATTGCCACCAAAAATGGAGGTACCCAACTACATGCTACAGCAGTCCTACATAAAAAATTCAACGTTCTGAGGGTACTCATTTTTGAGTTATGCGAGATACATATGTACAGACGCCACGAAAAAATTCTGTTCTGTATCCATTTTAAATCTGTTTTAAATCATTTTAAATCGTTTGGGAAAAAAAAGTCTTTTATTCTATCCTTACGTACATATGTCAGGCAAAACCATCGTTAAATTGATTCGATAGCGGTCAAAATGGATATTATCGTTGAAACATGGTACCTGGAATTTTTCGTGATTACCAACTTCCTTCACTTCGTACATGGAAGTAAAAATAATCATAATAGAAAATGTCTTAATACCTTCAAAAAGGAATTTTATTTATTACCATTACCAAACTTTATTTTCTGCATATATCAAAAAGCCTGTATAATCATAAACTTATCTATAGTATTTCACATTCTAACTAAATCTATGAATTATTTATTTAAAGTCAACTGAAACTTTTTTATGTAATAGAACTTTGTCTAAGGTATTTAATTTTCCTCAAAAAATTTTAATAAGGATTACACAATAACTCAACCACGTTTACTGTTTCGATCGGCTTTTTTCAGGATCGAAAATCTTTACGTTTTATTTGACGCCTTAAAAGGGGGGATAAAACAGATATTTATGTGCATGAGTGTACTCGACGTATAATGTTGCGGCGGTGTACACTTCGAGTTTGGAATCGATTCTTTTTAGAAACAAGAAAATAGTGATCCAATATAAGTCTCCTTTATTTTTTTCATTCTATTTCAAAACTTTTCCTGAACTGAGAAAAGCAAAAAAAGTTAAATATCTGCTCTACTGCTTGACAATTATAAAAGAACCAGAGAGAGAAAATTCAATCAAAATCTCTTTACCTGAACTTTAGCAGCGGGAAAATTTAACGAATTTTGTGATTTGCATTCTAACAATTTCATCAATTAAAAAGAGATTTTTTTCCGTCATAGTAGATTACTTTCAACCGTAAGTTAGATTCTAACACGCAGAGTATTTAGAATTGCAAGACACAAATATAAAATACAACATCTTTATTGAGAGAATTTAAGATCTCTACGATACTGATAAATTACCTAATCGCTACATTTATTTTAGATAAATCAATCTTACATAAATTATCATCACATTTACCTCTCTTCACCATAGCAAATTTATTCCTCATCACAGCTGTCCGAACATTCTTAATCTGATGACATCCAACACGTTTGGACGTATTTGTTTCACATCTGTTGTGAAAAATACTTGCATTTACAATCGCGTGTAAAGGATCACCATGCAAATTTACACTTTGAATGAGAGCCAAACTAGCAAAAGAAATTCTACCAACTCCCAGAACATACTTCACCTCCCTATGAAGACAAGTTTATTTTAAATAAAACTAACAATACTTCCTTCACTTAAATCAACTACGCCTGTCAAGCAAGTACAAATCGCAGTCTGTCTGTGGCCTTTATGTGCTTCCAGCAAAGATCCCGGGCGTCTAACTACATTCTACGCTAGGTCAAAGTAATTATAATTGTTAATGTTGGGGTAATAAAATCTATCAAAAAATTAAGAAATATGAAAGTACACACTTGCAACGGATTATGAGCTTTTATTCCGTTCAAATTATGTAGCTAAAAATGTTCAAAATATTCACTTAATTGTTAAACAGCATGTTTAATTTTAAAGTAAAAAGTTGGCTACGGAACTGCTTATTTAATGTCTTACTATCTTATAAAAATTAACGTACATGTTGCTTCTGTAATTGAAACTTTTTACATCTTTACCTACGTAATGAAATCTGATATAATAGCACTGTTAGAATTTTTTTTAATTGAATTCTTTTTTTAAACCAAGGAACTATTACTCTCAAAAAATTAGAAAAGTGTTTTTTTTTTATTTATTTATTAGCCCAAATGGCCTTTAGCTCAGAAGGGCTATTAATTTCGTTTCGGCATTTTGCCTTGGTTCACTATAAAGGTTTGAATCACTTTTCCAATTGTTGCCACCAAGTATTAGAGCTTTGCAATATATATTTAATATTTAAAGGAATTAAATAATGAAGAATCTACATGAATGTGTTTATATTTCTCGCATTGTGAAAAAAAACAATTGTACCTAGAGACATCAAATTTTGAATATCGTAGCGCTCAACTCGACAGTGGGCATCTGGAAGCCTAAATTTGGAATTTGGAATTTTTTATCATCTATTTCATATTTTGTAAAGCGTTAAATATTTTTTTATTAATAACCTCAACGATTTCAAAGCGAGCACTGGCAATACTGTACGAAAAAAAAACATTTTTATCTTCAGCGCGTGAGGCTGTGTATCGAAAATTCTACAGATATGTTCTTTTAAAATATTTTGTGATACTGCTGTTGAATTGGATTTTATGATTTAGAACATGATATTTAATAAATAAAGGTAACACACAAAACGTTACAAAAACGCCTCTTTGGGAGTAATATAAAATCTAAAAGCTTTCAGGTTCTTTTTTATTACTTTTTAGAGTCCAAACGCGATTATTTCAAGCTAATGTGTTGTTTCGCTTTTCATTCAAGTCTTTTGCCTTTCCACAAAATGTAAAATATTTATCCTTCAGCTTTAATCTCTCTTTTACTGGTAAACATATTATGCTGTTTAAAGGCAATAGAGGCAATTCTTAATAATACTATTTTTTTACATTTGAATCTGATTCGGTTAAATAAAAATACATTCCATTCATGATGTATGTAACTAAGAACATTAAATATTTTTATAGAATTACATTATACATTTTTCACTTTAATGAATTATTCCAATTTTCAGTCGAATCTGTTACCTTTAAGTAACACATTTCTTCATACTTGATCTGTTTGTCATTAATTAACAAACAAAACTATTTAAAAGCAGTAATATGCAGTTCTTAATTGCTTTTGACTTTTTAATCTGATTGATTTAAATAAAAATGCATTTAATTGGTGATGTATCAAAATAAAAACATTAAACACTTTTTAAGATTAACGTTACATATTTTTTTCACTTTTTAACTATACAGCAGATATACAAAGTTCTTATGTTAGTCTAAATGCATATTCATCTAATATACTATAAAATGTTTCCTTGTTCCACCCAGACATTGTCTATTGATAATCTCTGCTCATAAATCATATTAAACTTCGTAAGAGTCATTTTCGACGGTCGTTGAAATCTGAAACTTTTCGTATTTTTTAACTGATGATTAGTAATCACATTACGTTTAAATAGAGAAAATCAAATATTGAAAAAGTCAATGTATTGTTGCGTGCGTACGGGTTCGTTATGTGTTGAATGCACAAGTCGTTAAAAAGTTAACAAATATTTATTCTTTTCACAAGAAATAAATCAGAATGCTGAAATATTTCTTCAGAGATATTAGTACAATATCACAATATCTCAAACGTTAAACCGAATGCACTTTAAAATAGATAAACTAATTCTATCTCACAGCGAAATCGCTATAATCAATAACAGCATTAAGTAAACAAACAGCAGTTCGCTTTAAACAGCTACAACTGCAACTGAGATGAGGTGTTTCAATTCGGCTTTTATAAGCTTTTTAATTATCACTAGAACAATCTTAAATTTTTTTACATTTTTCTGGATGGCAACAGTAATTACGAGATATTTATTTATTAAACATTAAATTCATGCGCTCTTTTATTTATTTTTTTCTTTTTTCGACGTAGCTTTCTCTTCAAAAATCGTCTGCGTTGCACGGGAAATATAAAGCAATTTTAATTACAATTCTAAATAAATAGCCAAATAAATATGAAATCCGTAACAGTATATATATATTTAATATTTAAAATAACTGCTTTAATATTTACGCACTAGTTTTTCAATTGAAACCTTTGTTGCAAAGTTGACTGATTATTATTACTATCCACATGCATGGCCAACCACCTAAAACAGTTATTATAAAAAAGGAAAAAAAATGTGTAATAAATTTTTAGTCCAGCTAGAGTAATTTTATAAAAATATTTATTCTTCTTTCATTACATTAATTTAATTAATCGTTACAAGTCAACGGTTCTACACTACTAGATACAATAGAAATTCTATAATGAGCTGCAATAAATATTACAGCTCAATTTCTTTAACTGTTACATTATTTTCAATAAAGCTCCGGAAAGGATTGGAATAAAGGAAACGTTTTAAAGCATTATTCTTTAGTGCACAAAATCGTGTTAATGTTTAACAATTAAATATGGAGAATAAAAAAATATCAGCTTATTTCTTTTCTTTAGATCTTCTCAACTATATTTATATTATTTTTTGGTACATTATCTTATTTATCAGTGTTTATTGGCAGTACTGATGTTAGCTCAGATATCGATATTGTCATCGCTTTCCTTTGTTTTTACAGAAATATTCTATGCTATAGAACACGAAAGTCATTCTCTAGCAGTTATGTCTACGGTAAAATTCCTTTTCTTTTCCCTACCGGTGCAAAGAAATCCAATAAAAATTTTTACAGTTCAGTTAAACAAGACAATGGAACCTAAAAGCTTCAAATTACAATATTACATCTCGAAGAAATTAAGCACTTTGAGCTAAAAATGTAAAAAGAAATCAAATTAAAAAAAAAAAGGATTTTATATCAGTAACGCACCGTAGGCTTTAAAAGTATCTTTTATAAATTACAGAGGAAAAGAGCTTGCACATATGCATAAAATTTATTAATTAGATATATCATTTTTTAAAGCATTCATTAAAAGCATATAAATTATTAAAAAGTAAAAAAATAAAAATAAAAAATAAACATTATTAAGAACTACGATTAATATTTTTAAACAGTTTAGTTTTTAATCAGTAACTGATATATACATTAAATTTGAAAATTAAATTAAATATGTAACCTTTTTCTGAAACGCAACATACTGACGCACAGAAGAAAAAAATATTTTGTTTCCAGCAGTGGCAACACATTGCTTCTAAATCGCTGAGATTATTAATTAAAAAAATCATTAAATTCGGTAAAAACATGAAATAAATTACACAATGAAGAACTACAGTAAACGGTACGAGTTCTATCCCTAGACAAGCTTATTATTGTTTCCATGCTATAATTTACTTACAGTATTTTAGATATGTTACTTTATTTTGAATGCATGAAAGCATTTTATTGTTTAAAATTAAGATCTGGAAGTTAAATACGGAGCAGATTATATTTTCGCTTTCAGAAATTTTGCTTACGTTGTTTTAAAATACGCTATTTTATTTTTAAGTGCGTATTGAAAACACTGATACTGGTTCGAATATCCCTAGCTAAATTTATTTTCCCTTTTAATAGAATTCAATGATAAGAAGCACAAAAAGCGTTCAGTAATTGCATTGTTTCTGCAACAAAATACTTTTTCCCTTTAGCAATGCAATGAAATCTAGGGAATTGTTTGTGATATTTATGATTTAAGTTTTCTTAATAGTTAGCTTGTGAGGTTTCATCCATTTATTTTTAACTAACAGTTAATTTTTAGTGCTTTTCTATCCCTCTCTTTTCACCCACGCTTTTTCATGTCAGAATGTAAATGAGATAGCGAGCGCTTATTCAGATTAAGGGAAAAAGAAGTGCTATTTAAGCGAAGGTAACGCAAGTTGTTTTCAGAGCGTGTTTCTGCTTTCTTCATGTCGCTATTAACGATTTGATTCTGTGTCGTTGAGTGCTTCTAGCCATTTGGCTTTTCTCGTCGGTTTTCTACAAACCAATGCCTTTTCTGCGCGTTTAAATTATCTTGTGAGCCGTTAGGCTAATATATCACATTTGAATTAGTTCAACATGGCGTATTTAAGTGTTGACTTGTGTAAACACAAGGTGGGTCTTTATTATTTCTTTGTGTTCGAATAAAAGGGCTGTTTACACCCTTCTTCCGAATTTGTCTGTTTACAGTTTAAGGCAAGAGGAGTATTCCTCTATAGTCTTTCTAGAGCTCACAGGTTTATGCTACCACAGAAAGTGAGACTCTATAAGCTTTGTGTTAATTTCTTTCCTCTGTGTTTGGCTCATCATCAAATTTTAATGAAACGTGACCATAAATTCCCTAAACGGCTAAACGTAATTTCCGCAACATAGTCATATACTCATGATGATTATCATGCGTAGATGACCACCTTCTTTTCTCTTCCAGAATGGCAAATATTTACTATTTGCGATATTTTTAGCGTGGTCTAATAGTTGAATCTCGGGAGAAGTGTCACAGCCATATCAGAAACATAAAGAAAAGTTTTAAAATGTTATATATTTTCACACATGATACTTTGACATGTGTATCGTGACTACGAAAATTCTGGCAAAACAATGATAATATGAGACAAACGATCGTAAAAGGACTCTGGATGAACATTAACTGGCAAAAGTTATTTTATGTGATAGAAATACGGCATTGCTTCATGTAAATGCCTTAGTAAATGTCGGCATGAGGTTGTAGAATGTTTGCTTCTTTATATGGGCTTCTGGAACTGACATCTTACAGGAGCTCTCTTAATACATGCATAAAGGTATGCAGATCACCCAAGCTTAATAATTTGTACACCGAACTCGTGACGAACTGGAAATGAGTAGCTGGCCCTGACCAGTCATAATTTTCTAGTGTTTTGAGCAGCTAGAAAGATGTATATGTTGTCAAATCCTCATGATTTCATGGATCCTACATGTCAGCAGGAGAATGCGCAATTTGCAGCGATTCCGTATTAGTATGGGATCTACTTGGCGTTCAGTGGACTTCTACAGGTACACATACTGGGAGAAGCAAGGCCGTCAGCTGTGCATTCCCGTAGTTATATATTAGGTATTACTAACCTTTGTCAACTGTCAAAACCAATTTTATGGAGAATACCCCAGAGAGCGATCCGAGAGTCTCTCACACCATATCTTCTACCATTAACCTCTCGAGAGAACTTTCGGATTGTCGTGTATTTTAAATACCCCCTTTAAACATAGACACCATCCATGCCTTCTTTGAGATTCGAACTAGGGCCCATCGATAGAGCAGTTAAGCTACATTTGATTATGAGAAACAAGTGTCTAGCAGGTAGTGGTTCTTTTGAGACAGAAACTGCCCTGATCGGTGTAAAACCTAGAGTCAACTCCGTCGTTGATTCGTCACTAATCACGGTACCAGCCAGGTAGGAATGGACATCTACAAAACTGCTAAATGATAAACCTTAGAATAGTTGAAAAATTACATATTTTTTCAAACTAATTTTTCAATAACTCGTAAATTCGTTTTTTGAAACTAAATTTTTACATTACGGTTCATAAATGTTTTAAAATTTCTACAATATCATACAGGTAATACAATATTATGCATCTATTTTCAATTTTATCATACACATTTTGCATTTTATGATACTTTCGACCGTTCCAGTACACTTGAATAAAGAATAGCATTCGATATCTGCTGTGTTGTGCCTTGTAACAGATACAGAAGATGAAGATGCAGATCTGTTTGCAAACAGAATTTTGTAGAAGATGACTTTGTAATGGAAACTATATCATATTTATTATTTCACATAGTAAACTATGGAATTAACCTTAACTCAATCTGTTCATCTGATAACTACTATTTTTTCTTTCAAATTACTTTGGAACATTTCTTTCACAAACGTGCTTGTTTTATTGACGTAACTTGGCATCAAACTAGAATTTTATCAGTGCTTGTCATCTAACGAATTTAAAACCTCCACAGGTACAAAATACATGCCAGCTTTAACAGGTTTCACCAATAGCAGTTGCAAATTGATAGTATGTGACAAAAACATCATGAGTCACTTCTAGAACTAAATTTTCTTCTTTAACACTACTAGATGAATAGAAATTGCGGAACATTTGAGAAATGAAATTCATTTTATAATAAAGTTTTCTAAAAATGATTAATGAACATGAATTCTCCATTTTTAAGCAACAGTATTGGCTGGAAAATTAAATACGGTAAAAATTTTGACGGTAGCCACTTCCCTAAGACAACTATTCCTCAGAGTGACCAGCATTTCTTATAACATCATTAAATAACAAACTGATATTCATTGGTAGTCATGTCATTTAAGGTGAAACCTCCCGTAGAAGCTCAAAGTAAATTTGCATTTACATGAATATATCTATAGGTTTCCAGTTTCCTTCTTTCACTGCGACGGGTCGGTTCTTATACCATCTTGGTGTGAAAATGAAAGGTTAAAACACTTAGACAACATCCTTATAAATGTTTTCGTAACATAGCAAGCTCTTACTGCCTAGAAATAAAGCTTAGCTTATATCGATAACACTTATGACAGTTAAACCATAGTGTGAACTCTTCCTTAAAGTGATATGGAGGATTATTTAAGGTAACCGAACTTCTCAAAGGTTATTGTCAAATGTAATGGACGTACGTCACTTCACAATATGGAGACATGAGTAGCTTTAGCCAGGCTTCGTATTCTCTCGTCATCCGAGAAAAGCGAAATTTGTAAATCACTGTTGAACACGATAAGGCTGTAACCCAATACAGTTAACGTTTAGTGACAAAACGAAACATTAAAAAGACGAATAAAAACGCTGCAGTTGATGTCCAAGAGAGTGGTAAACGTCGCAACGGACAGCTACAATATTGTTCAGCCTCTATCAGCGATCTTGCATTAATGCATCGTGCGATTGCATCTGCAGGGAAAAGTAAGCTATTCATAGGCACTTACCCATGACATCGTGAGAATACATGCCACGGGTAAATGGTTCTGAATGGCAGATAGCAAAGTTCTAAGCGTACTTAAACTGCTCTCGTTTTTGCCTGATTCTCCCAAGTTAGGTCTCCGAAGTTTCATGTTAGGCTTGCCGTTGTTATCATGATGGCTTTGAATTTCCTGTTTTAACCACTGAGATCAAGATATCATACATCATCGTTTCGAGCCTCAGGTTTATATGTCAACGCGAACAG
>KK121132.1:130440-223549 GCA_000611955.2 Stegodyphus mimosarum | reverse complement strand
AAGTGGTGCACGATCCTCTTTTTGTTAAACATGCTCAGTTGGCTGTATTCTTCATCGGACATATTTTCACGGCATTTTTATGTCTGTGAATGTGAACAACATTATCATGCAGGCAATCCATATTAACAATGCAGCTGAACAATATACTTCATATGTGTTATGATATGCACGGTTTTCCAGCCATTTTACAATCGCTTTATACCTTCGTTTTCTGTTTACTATCACTTGCGTGTTTGGCTAAGAGGTAATTTGCTTGCAAAGTTTCGAGATTGTGTAAGAATATTTTTCTTTCAGAGAAAATAAAGTAATGGCTTTCTTTTTATGTAAAATGCATGTTCTTAGTAAGATAAAATTCAATAGTTACATATTAAAAGCTTAATTTAACACAGTCCAAGGTGGGTTGTCTTTTTTCACTTAAAATTTAAAAAGCACCAGCAGGTCCGGGGCGAGAGTGAGGCAGATGAGGCATTTGCCTCAGGTAAAGGCCAAATTAGTTACTCGGTCAAAAATTCAGTAATTTGTTTTTAAAACTTATGATTTTTAACTTTTAATTTCGGAATACATCAATGAGTATTAAAAGAATTTTGTGTTATAAACAATCCAGCTAAAAAGAAAGAAAAAGGAAAGTTAATAGCATTAATTCATTCTCAAAAGACATGAGCTTTCACAGTAGTGTATGTAATATTTTCCAATATTAAAATTTGTTATTAAAAGTAGCTTTAAGGAACTAATTACATTTTGTGTAAGGAATTGTACAGACTAAACTTTCATAGAAAATATTATACTGCAGACATTAGTCGTTCTTTGCTGTTTCTCATTAGTTTGACTTAAGCTCTTTACTTAGTCATAACAAACTTGCCAAAGTCCACTAACCGAACATAGACGGCGACATAACTGCTGAGTTCGCAATCTCATAAACGTCTTCTGGAATAGAATCGTAGGAATAAACAAGGGTGGTTGAAAATGAAATGTACCCAATCCAATCACTACAATAGACTGGTTGAACAAGTTGCCTATGTTACACCTCGGCCATTTCTGAACGCGAACATTAATGGAAAGACCACAAATGTAGAAATTATTATTTAGTAGTTAAGAAAAATTTCTGCGATTAAAAATATCTCTTTAAGTGCTTAAAATGAAAGTCTCAATTTTACTTAACATACCGAAGAGGATTATTTGTGGAACTGCGTTAAAGGTTTAAAAAAAAAAGGAAAAGAAAAGAAGGAAAATGAAAGAACTATAAAATTCATTGCACATAAGAGAATTTCAACCAATACGCAAACATTTTCGTATAATTTTAGAAATGCGAAATGGTTTCAGCATAATAACCCTACTCAGGTTTCATTAATATTGCAATGTACAGAGGATTAGTAATTTAAATAAAGAATTGCAATGGATTGTGATGCATTAGTAACATAACTGTGGTAAAATAACATTCCAAACTTTATATAACGAAACCATAACTCATATTAAAGTACGTGATATTTTTCGCTTCATAATAACCCGAACTTCACAATTTTCTACAGAGCTAGCGTAGCTGGTAAGCACAGTTGAATTCTTATCTCTTAAAATTATCTTTACTAGACCAAGAAAACCTTTCAAACATGGCCATTTTCTCTACAGAGCATGAATTAAGCAATCAAACAGATTTTCAAACAAAATATTAATGATTTTGCTTCTTTAAAAGCAAGAAAAATTAAATCATAAATATGCTTGGAAAGTTTAAGCCATAAATTTTTGAGCAGATGTTTTACTTATACTATTTAATATTATTTGCCATTTCTCAAAAAGCATATTTTTAATGTTTTCCATTCCAAAATTGTTCATCATTATATATGTTTCACTTCATGTAATATACAAAGTTATAATTAAATATTACTGCAAGAGTTATTGTAATTTCACCTGAAACAGTTACTTTTAATGAGCATAAAATATATATAAATATAGTTAATTTGTTCTATATGTATGATTATATGTATATATACGCAGTAATGCATATATATGTATATATTGCCCGTGTTTGTATAATGTTATATTTTAAAACACCAATTTAGTATTATTTATTTTTTCTTCTCCCACTCCCCACTCCCCAAATAGGTAAATAAATAATCTTGCATTGTATACAGGGGCACATATTTACCGCTTTGCCTCAGGTGAAAAAATATATAGGCGCAGCTCTGTGTACCATCAAAAATCGATTTAAATCATTAACAGATTTCTTCTTTTCGATAACTTATTTCTCGAAAAGTTGAATAAACAATATATTTTTTCTTACACACACACATAAGAAAAAATATATCTATTTATCTGTCTATATCTATATCTATATATATAGATATAGATATAGATATAGACCTATATATATATATATATATATAGGTAGATAGATAAAAAGAAATGTAAATATAGGTTTAGATATAGATATTTTTTGAGATGTGAAATTACTATACTGGCGTAGATTTTCCAATACCTTCTGTCATCGCAAAGAGAATTCTACCATGTGTTTCTTTTATGGAATAGAACAGTAATTTGCATCTCATATTTTAGTCATAAATGCAAAATTATCCATTTACTTTCGTACATATTTTCAAAATATAAACCATAAATTAGTTTGTTATAGTACTGGTTACTAGCCCTTGGCAACAAGTAAAGATTTTTATACTCTCTGGTAATTTACGAAGTTATCAATGACAGATGATACGACTGATATATGACGGATAAAATTAAACATTTTTATCGAAATCGTCTTAAATTCCAGAATGTTTTAAAGTTCGCTTCAGATAAATGGCCTTTCGAGGAGTTCATAGGTCCTAATGGTCTCCTCCTGGATGTCATAAACAGATAGCTGACGGCTTACGTGTCTCTGAGGGCAAAAAACGTGATCCCTCACGAAACTGCAACCTTGACTTTGAGCCGTTAAAAAAGAAAACAGTGTACTCCTAAGATCCTCTGGTCAAATAAATCCGAATTGGCAGATGCCTAATCTTTCCTGGCAGGAACTGATATAGCACTTACACTTAACGACCACTCAACTTGGTTAAAGCATATTGACTAGTTTCTCACTGATTTAACCATGGATACATTAGGGTAGCGACGTTTGAATATATAAATATAATGCAGTAAGCTTTGTGTCTTAAACAAATGGTTGAGGCCTTTACTCTTATTTTCTTTCATTCTTTATATCTGACCTCAAACTACAAAAGCTAATGAGACATTATGCTTTTTAAAATGGCTTCTGATTAGGAAAGCAGCCACAGTAAAGAAGGCTACGCACTTATTTATTTCTTTGTTAGCCTAACTCAGGGAAAGGGACAGAGCAGTACGTTCACCATTTAACACATCCTTTAAATATATTTTCATAGAAAATTTTCAGTGTTTAGAACTCTTTAAAAACTATTCATCAAAGATTTCCATTTATACATTGGTCCTGAAATTTTACAATTCTTCCCTTTTATTCAATACCTTTATTAATTCGTACTTTCATATCATAATTATATCCAATAATGGACACACTAAACTTCAGCTCACTCACTTACTGACTGATTTGTTACAGCAACTCAAAAAAAGGGCTTTTATTTTTTTTATGTGAATACCGAACCTTTAGAATGTTTTGCTAATTAATTCTTCTCTTAACAATCACCCATTGTGTTTAGGTCCTATTTATGCAAAAATTAGTAATAATAAGTAAGTATTAAATTTTTAAATAGGAATTATAAAACTATATGTACTTTTCTTTTATACCTATCATTGACTTCGTTACTATAATGCATTTTCAAAGTGCTACAGATTACTTTAGCTATAAATGTCTAAGAAATGAGTGTTTATGCACTCTGTATGAACAGACGGATGGTGTTCTTGTGCTTTGTCTGCAAATTAGTAAGTGGGGAAATTTTGATCATGAAGGCAATGTTTTGTACTTTCATCTAACACATTGTAAACTACAAAAGTTTAAGCTAAATAAATTCTAAGCTAAAAAGCTAAAAAATTTAATATTTATTTGATTTGCTATTGAAGCTAAAAAATTTAACCTATTAAATTTAAGCTTACTTTTAAGCTATGTCATAATTCTCTAATTTTATTTCCAGCATTTATTTTTATAATTTTAATGCACTTTTATACGTCTTTGTTAACTTTTTATGATAAAATCAATTTCAATGTCCTTGTCAACAAGCACGGCATCTCAAAAAAGTTTTTTTAAAAATGTTTAAGCGATTTTGAAGTTTTGCTCATCTTAGGTGCCTAAACTTTCGTCAAGCATTTTACAGCCCGAACCTCTACCCATGCATCCGCTGTTTAGTCTCATCCATCATTCATCCCTACTGAACGTTATGCAACTTCATAGGGTTTCAAACTATAGCTGATTAGTGTACTGGGGAAACACCCGTTCGATTCCGTGGTAAAATAAATGGTGCTCTTGCACTATGAAGTTTTTTCTCTGTTGACTTGCATTTTCATAAAGCATTTGAAGCACTTACAAGTTTACTAAAAATAAAAAATACGAAGCAGTTTGCTATAAAATTGGATCTCATCAATATTCTTTAACTGAAATTCCGGATCTAATTCGTTGTAACTTTTCATTCATTATGACAGCAGTACGTAAAGCATTAAAAAAGAATTATATATATATATATATTTAAATTATATATATTATATATATATTATATTATTTATATTTTTAAATATAAGTATATATATTTTTTAAATGTATCTTTGATTTTTGTCTACAAAATCGCCCCCGATTGTCGGCTTGGGTGGCAACCAGTGAACCCCTACTTTCAAAATCAATAACTTCTGATCTCAAACTGAGCTTCCCAAACTCTTGTATTCATCAAGCTCCCTTCTTCGTCACCGCTGACATCGTCGTATTTACGTAAATATTAAAAAATGCGTAACGCTTTCACCGCAAGCCATGGTACTGAAAGTTTCCACATAAACGTAGGGGACTTTTTTTGTATAAATCTCTTCATATGGAACGAATATTTGCCACCGCCAAAATCTAGCATTCACCCTCCTTTCCAATTTCGGTGGTTATTCGAAAAGCACATTCGGAGAGATTTCGCACAACTCGCAGAAATTGTATAACTCTACAATAGTAAGTATTCCCACCTTTCTTTGGGGCCTGCTTATAATGTGTTTTGTCAATCCGTGAGAAACAGAGATACAGTTATTTTATTTATTTATTTATGCGATTTTTGTTTAAAGTCTTCTTTTATTTCCGAAAGCTTCATATGATGAAATTAGGTAGAAGATGGAATGAAAACACGATATATGTCGTGAGGGTTTCTAATGTAATTCGCGGCAAAATGATTTCACTGGCTAGAATAGAATTCATTTGAACTAAAAGCGAATTTATGGGTTTTCAAAATTACATTGCCTTGATGCTTTTCAAAATTTACTGCAAACATCTTTTCTTTACAATGTCATCTTTTCTTTACAATTACATCTTTTCTTCGCTATCGGTATTACTATATTTCATGCACATATATTTTAAAAATAAAATTTAAATAAATCTCTTATAAATCAACGTAACATTCAGCTTTATGTTATCTTGAATTATAAAAATGCTATATGTATTTGAAGCACATATTTCGAGAGGGCTTTAAATAGATAAATTTTAATTAAAAAATGTATCTTCAGATTTATTATTAGTAAAATTTGTAAAGCATTTTACGCTGCAACGAACATTTTTACAAAAATAATTCGCAATCGCCTAATTAGGAACCCATTTTTCTTTTCTTTTAACCGCAAAAATGGCCCATACAGTTCGAAGGCTTATCGTTTAGTGATTTTCGTATTTATTAATAAAATTTGTTTGTAGTACTTAATGACTATATTTCAGATATATCTGGTTTTATAGAACTTAAAACATTCTTTGATATTAGGCTTTAGCATTTATGTTTACTTTTTATAGTTAAGGGCACTTTATTTGAAACTGAAAAAAGAAATTTGTTTACTGTAATCCTCCTGTATAATTTAAAACTCATTTTCAAGAATTTTTAGATATTTCAGTAGAAGCAATACATTTTATAAAGAGTAAAATTATTTATCCTATCAAACAAAGTTTGCACAAGGCTACTGAGACAAGTAAGTAACTTGCTTCCGGCGAATTATTAGAAATGATGTTATTTTAGCTATGAAAAATCAGAAATTTCTCTTAAAAATTATGATTGTTAACTGTCAGCTTCAAAACACATCAAAGTACATTAGAATATATTTAAAATAACATAATTTTTTTAACATTATGTAATAATTTAAAAGCGTTGCATTCACACACATTATTGCATTTTTCTCCTGTACTAAAATGACCCGACTATTTGATTTCCATTTATCTCCTTCAGTACCTCTCTTCTCGCCTATCAGTTTATGCTTAACGCCACGTAGTGGTAATATAATAAGCAGGAAAATTATTTATAGCTAAATTAACGTATTTATTTTATTGCCTTAGCACACTTCTGTTTCTTTGGCACATATTGTGTAGTTTTCATTGCTTTTAAGCATTTCAAATGAGTCAAGAGATGGATTAATAACATAGTTTAATTCTAAAGCTCTGACGTTTTACAGTATCACATATACTATTTTCTAACTTTAAAATATACTGTTACAATTAACGTTATGCTTGTTACAATGAAGTTCATAGACTAAATGTGCTTAGAAAGAGCTTCGCTGTCGATATAAATAATTCTTTACTATCTTCCTTTAACCTGAAGTACAGTTCTTATTTCACCAGAACGAGCTTTCCAAAGTCGCCAAATTGAGTATGCACGGGGACATATTTGGCTACATTTTGTTGCAGCAAGCTTAATGCATTCGGGAAACTAAAGAGAGCTGTTTAAAAATAAAACATACCGTATTATCAATCTTTTATTATTATTATTATTATTATTTGTTCCTGTTGTTGTAAAATTTGCCACCGAATTAACACAGAATTTGCCATTGAATCGACATTTTGTCTTACTTTTTCGACATGTAATTTGCAAAGAAACGTACATTGATTTGTAGAGACATTAGGTATTTTTTGAAAGCAGGAGAGATCAAACGAGTAATGCCCTCGCCGGAACTAGAACCACGGACCTCTCGAATACGCGCCGAGTGTGCAGATCATTGCACCACGAAGGCATGCTAAGAAGGCGGGAGAAATACCTTACATACTCCCCCTTTTAAAGCGCGACTGTGTATTAGGCGACATAATTGCCAAATCTTGGTGGTATAGAATCATCATCCACCACCTTTTTTACTTCAGTCACCACCGTAGATTTATTAGGTAGTTTTGAAGCAGGAGAAGAGACAAATGTGCAATGCCCTCGCCGGGACTCGAACCACGGACCTCTGCAATATGCGCCGAGTGTGCTGACCACTACACCACGAAGCCATGCTAAGAAGAAGATAGAAATACCCTGTAGATTGTACTACGGTTATTTCTGAAGCAGCTGCACATAATGCTGGACAGATTAAAGGATCGACACTTTAGTCATTTATTCTTTGTCAAGACTGGAATATAAACTTATATGGGATGAGAGGACTTTTCTTTTCTGGGCTGTTTTATTGTTTATAATGCATGAAATAATAAAATAAGTTTTATTATTATTTTCAAAGGAAAAAAAAAGGAGATTTAGCGTTTTTGAATCTATTGTGAAAGATATAAGACAAATTGTTATGGGTTAATTTTAATATAACTGATAGTGATATAAAAAAATGTAACAAAAAGTCCGTTACGTTGATGTTTAATTAACCTACATGAAAAAACATAGTTAAGAAAGATATGTTTCTGTAAAGAAATTTTAAGAAATACAATTTCGAAAATGAAAAAAAAAATCTGAAAATTTTCAGATTATATAATACACACAAAGCGGCGTTTTCTTTTTTTTTCATTGCCACACACATAACAGTTTGAAAGCCGTTTTGAGAGCATTTGGAATAACGTCCCTTTGAGCTAGAATTATTTAAAAACGGCATATCTTTAGTACTTCCGATAGGCATTCTCAAATGTCCGTTTAACAACCATAAGATGCAAATTTAATTACAGATAGTTAGGAATGATGTATGTGTCAGTTTCAAAAAAGTTAGGAACTAACATATTTTATATCTTTCTAATGATGTAAATAAATGTTATCAATATTATTAAGTTATTACATATACTTACTTGATAGCAAAACAAATATACTTCTACACTAATTAAAATACCACCGCAAAACATATGCCATACATTGCGTTATTCATTTGTCATTATTAATTATTTTCGAAACAAAATGGAACAATTTTTTATTTTGAAACCTAAAACTTGAGGCTCCTTCGATTTAAGAGGCCCAAGTACGCGCTTCGTGCACTTGTGCGGAAATCCGTCACTGATGTTACATATTCCTCTTCTAACATATCCTCCCTCGTCTTCAAAGAAAAAAAGTTTTGACCATAGCAAAGTCTTTTTCCGAAAAAAAAAATAATAATAAAAGAAGAGAATTATTATCATATAAATATGAACTATGAAAAGTCAAATGTAAATTCTGAGCATTTTATTTTTCTAAAATTAACACAAGTCTTAAGAGTTCTGCCGAAGTTTTAATCTTCAGTTTGAAAAAGATGGATATTTTTGCAAAGTTAATCCTAATTATGAAGATTCTTCAGGGAATGGTTCTCATTTTTAAACAGATTACCACAACTTTATATATTGTTTCGAATTCTGTATTTAGTTAGCTATTTTTAGTGGAATTGTAATTAAAATTGTTTTATTTCCCCGTGTAATGCAGCGCGTCACGAGTTCTAAGAGAAAGCTACGCCGAAAACGTAAAAATACAGGCGCACGCGCGTTTGGTAAATGTTTATCTCCGTAATTGATATTTAAATTGAAATAATGCAATTGTGTGTTAGCTGTAACTGTAATTTTACTCTTTTGAAAGTCTTTTTTTACCTCGAGAAAATAAAAATTACCAGAATGTTCTCTTGCTTGATTAAAAAGATTTAAAAATCCCGAGAAAAACATCTGAGTTGAGTTGTTTTAAGTGAACTGTTGTTGCTTATGTCGCTGCTGTAATTTTAAGATCGGATTGGCTCTCTCTGCACTTTGAATTGTGTTCTATTTAACGTTTTAGTAGTTTAAAATATAAGTACTGATGTCATATTGTGATACTGTACGAATATCTGTGAGGAAAAATTTCAGCATTTTGTTTTATTTCTTGTGATAAGAATTAATTTTATTAACTTTTAATCAGTCTGTGCATTCAATCTATTACGAACTCGTACGCATACAATAATGTATAACGAATGTATAAAAAACTTCTATATATATCCGTTACTAATTTCAGCGTAGTATAATCAACAACAAAAACTATAACATTCTAATATGCATATTTATAATCGACTTTTTAATATCATAAATACTGCAATATCTACAAAAAATACAGTTTCATCTTCATTTATATTTTTCTTTCACTTCATTTCTTAATCTTATACTAACTGTACCATCTTGATAAATATTTAGTCATGTCCTCTTTAAGTGATTAGTGTATTAATTCAGTACTACTCACTTCCTTGCTAAGTAACTGACTCTTCGAGAAAAAAATAATTATGTAAAAAATTATCATTATATTCATTGATGTTGGTGGCAACCGTAAACTTCTGTGTATGTGAGAGAAATTAGGAACAAAAAATAGAGGTATAAAATACTCTTATAGGAGTTGAAATACTTCCTGCATAATACTTACATTCCCGCATAATTTATGCCATATGTTAATGGTTTCAAATGTTATTACTATTTATTGTACATTTCGCTTTTTATGTCACTTACATTCAATATTATAATAATATTTAAAATCACAATTTTGTATCATTTTCTACACTGATACTTCAAATTATTTCATTATTATTCAGGTTTTATATTTACCGCATTTCAAAATCTTCCAAAACCTTTCATAATAATTCTAATAATTAAATAAATTTCCTAATTGAAATGCTTGAAATTGCTTAATTTATCCAGCATAAATTATGAAAAGTCACTTTCTAACAGCCTAAATGTTAGATTTGATATTATTTTGATAAAAAACAACATTATATAGTTAAACCCCAACACAATAAGAAAATTAACAGTTTTAATGATAAAATAAAATATTTTTAGCTGTAATAATTAATCAAGTAATATATTTGATCAATCTGAAAATTTTAAAATTCCAACTATTTAAAGTAATTACCTGAATGATTATGTTTTTACTTAGTTGTACGAAGTAAAAAGGAAGTATTGTCATCGCGAAACATTTTGGGTATCATATTTCAACGAAAATATCCATTTTTATCGCTATCGAATGCAATTTAAAGATGTTTTTGAGTTGTAAAAGACTGTTTTCCCCAAACAAAGTACAAAACTCATTTAAAATGGATTCAGAAGAGATTTTTTATCGTGGCGTATGTACGTACCTCGCATAACTCAAAAACGAATAGCCTCAGAACGTTGAAATTTTGTATATGGTACTGCTATAAATGTACATGTGTACTTCCCTTTTTGGTTGCAATCGGCCACATCAAAAGTATTTATATATATACATATCCACTCTGTTACTCGGCTCAGTGTCTTTATTCTTATAAGTTTGTGCATTTTTTGCTTTAAAAATTATTGAATTATCTTGTTCTTATATTTCGAATAAGGTTTTTATTCCTTTGATTAACCTGCATGTTATAGTTGTAGATTATCAACAATTTAAAAGTTGTTTAAATACGGCTAAGCCTAATTTTTCACAATAGCAGCCATATTTGTTTACATTTGAAACTTGGCAGAATAGCGGATTTTTTTGTCAATCTAGAAAAACTAAGCTTCGCGACAACAAAGTAACGTGTTCTTCTATTATTGCGAATTTAATTATGCTTAATCCATTCTGGAAATAATTATTTAAGTTATTAAATTATGCCACATATTGGCTCAGCATAGCGTCCACAACAATTTAAGTCTACGCCTTCAGTGTCTTCTTGCAGAGTGAGGCCAAAAGTAAACTTTCAGTATAGTGCACCGAAAAATCTACCTTCTTGCCCTCTGGCCGAAGTGCTTGTTTCTGCGTAGAAACTGTAATTTTAATTGCAACTTTCTTTAGAATTTTTCTAACTGTACTTGGTGTTTTATATTTTTCTATATCTTTCAATTTTTAATGTAGATATTTTGAGTTTTTATGTATTTTTGCCTTGTCGCTAAGTGAGAATTGAATTAAGTGAATGAAAAATGTATCTCTAATGAAATTTGAGGAAATACGTTTAATTGAAAGGCAGGAAAATATGCGTATAATTTAATATTCCGTACATGGAAGTCATGTGGTGTATATATCAGATTTTTTAATAATACGTACATTTTATTAAAATAACAGATTTCACATTTGCACAAATTTAAATCAGAAGCCCATGTTGCATTACATTAATCTTTTTCATCTCGGAAATTAATTTAATTTTTTGCATTAATAGACAGTTTTGTATTTCCTTTTCATAGCGAGCATATGTTTGTCTTCATCAAAACACGGTTAATGACAGAGCATCAGCACGATAATTCAAAACAACCGAAGCTGTATGTCGCGTAGGCGAGCGAAAGGAACGCATATTTCGGATGCAAGCATACAAAATGGCTGAATTCAGTCGCACCGCAATTTTGGAATGAACTATTAATTAAATGACTTTTCACAATCACAAAAGATTTTACAAGCATCTGCTGGTAGATTTGATTTGTGAATTATTCCTTTTCTTTTATACTGGTGGCAAAAGAATATAAGAATCGTGATAGAGGACGTTGAATTATGAGGCAAGCGAAATTTCAATTTTCTAGCACACTTCCAAATGAACTTTGTAGTAGATCATTTTAACATCTGCTTACAGAAAAGCAAGCCTAGATTCTGTCCTGTTCACTTGAATTAAGTTGTAATGAAAGTTTGAATGAGTGTATAGTAAAACCATGATAACGCTGGTTCAAAAAGGCATATTTGCCATACAGCCGATTCAACACTTATTTTTCTTGATACAATATTCTTAGTTATTTTCTAATGAACCTCTGACGGAGATGAAATACAAATTATGTAACTGTTGCATGAATACCCACCGATAGTCATAATAAGTTACAGTTTAATTATTCTTGACAAAAAATTCTTGAAGCAGCTAAAACCGACGGAAGACACGCGCAAAAGTTTTAACAATTATTTAACGTTTCACTTTTTTGCAACGTTTTTGAAGTAACAGTAGAAGCGTGGAACAGCAAGTTAGCAGGATAAGTATGTTCAGCAGAAATCCCTAGATTACAATAAAAAAGCTTCATTAAGATTTACAGTCATGGTTTTACTTTATCTCTATTGGTTAATTAAAGCCTTATTTAATGTTATTATTGACTGAAAGACCTTTTTATGCTATTTTACGAGCTTTATATAAGCATCATATAAGAAAGTTAGTTTTGAAATGACACAGCTCAAAGAGATTTGTTATAAACATGTTATTATTTAAAGACAGGAAAAAAAGGAGATAACTAAATTAAAAAAGAAATTTAAAGAGTCATTACAAATAAAAATTAGAATTTTATCTTCTTAAATTTATATATTAAATTGTCTCCTAAAAATTGTCCACCAGCGGCTGAGCGATAAGATCACCGAACACTGGTGGTTCGACTCAGGTTCAAATCCTGGCGAATGGAATAATTGTATAGGAAATTTCACAGTTTTCCTCATGTATATCGTGATTACAAGACAGATTCCTATGTCACGTTTTACACGAATGCATCCCTCTCTTCAGACAAAAGTCCTCATATGCTTGACCATACTGAAATAACTTAACCTAACATCTCCTAAAAATAATGAATGTGGACATAAGGGCTGGCAAGAAATGTTATTGATGATTTAGGTCTATATTATATCAAGGTCTATATTATTATACTATATCAATAAAATTAATCTTCTGAAAGTTTTGAGTTAAATAGTTTAAAGGTTTTGTAAGTTAAAATTCAAAAGGTTCATGAAGAAAAAATGCAAAAATTCGGATTTTTCCCTTGATTCGTCGCATGTGAGAGTTCAAATGTCCCACCTGTAGTGTAAAGTTTGATAAATCGATAATCTTTTGTCAAAATTAAATGCCACTTTACTTACATAGGATTTATCTACTATTGCAAAAAAGCAAGGTAAAAAATAGCATATGAAGATATTTAACACCCATAGAAACTCAGTTAAGGATTCTGGAAATGACATTTGCGAAGATTTTGGAAATCGAACGCAGATTTATTGCAGTCTGATGTCGGGAAAAATTCAATTAATGCGTAGGGTTACATCTGATCTTGTAATACTAAATTAGTCCTAAAACCCTAGCAAACGTGAAACGAATTATCGTTATGCCTGAGAATAAAGTCTCGAGAAAGTTAAATTAACCTTTTTATATAAACAAAATTTAGAACACACGGGCACTCGTTTGGTGCTACAAATTCCACAACTCGTGATGATGCAAAATAAAAAGAACAGTCCAAATTAATTTTCAACAGTATTCAAGGGCTACACAATTTAATGCTACTAGAAGATGGCTCACTAATTCTATCGGAACATCGGAATAAACGTATCAGCAGCGATAAAACACAAAGCTGAATAATTGCAATTATCAGAGCTGGCACGAAACTGACAATGCAGCGCGCACACGTTGCTGGAAACACGCTCTGTCTTAAAATCCCAAAACCTCAATTTAAACACTTGCTGCTAATTTATGTTTATGTGGGAAACAAGGAAAGGAGAAGGTATAGTAAAGATTAAAATTATAAATAACTGGTTACTTAACTTAAAATTCTCAGCACTTTTTTCCCACCAGAATTTAAGTCAACGAAGGTCTTTAAAGACCATGCTAAGATTTTAAATTCCCGACTACAACACGAGCCAACTTTTACAATCATGGAGTTAAATGTCTAAAAGCGCTCAAATACACATCTGTGCAAAACTTAAGCAACAATGTAAAAATTTAGCAGATAGCCATGAAATTTCAGGAAAGGAGATCTGGAGATCAGTACATTGAACACGTAAGTCAGTAGAAAAGTCATGAGTATGCAAATATCAGGAACGAAACGTCAGAGGCGACGTGAGCGTACACAAAACGCGTGATGTCGACGCCCGCAACTCAACAGTAGAATAAACTGTTGAACTGCGGGCTCAACAGTTTATTCTACTGTTGAGCGCATGAGAGAGTATACATATGAGAGAATTTTCTTTCTTGTATTCAGATTATAGTATCATGTTTGTTCTAAAAACTAAAATTTTTCAAGATAAATGCATAGCTAAATTGAAAAAACTTCTTGTTGAAGAAAATCTAGGAGTTCATCGCTTAAGACAAAGCTCAATATGTATAACAACTGTTACACTAAGACATAAAATAAACTGAATATTCAAAGAAAATATATAAATTTTCATTTATCTTTATTTCTTTGGAACTCATCCATTCCTTTTCACAGAAATTTTGTCGTTGTGGAAAAGCTCCCGTATGATAAATCCGTAGTTTCTCTCTGGGTCGTCGATTTCCTGGTTCATCAACCGGTAGTTTAGGTTTCTGGACTTTGTCCCTTATTCGTCTGGATATCCTCTGGGACTGAAAGAGTTCTGGTACAGCCGGCCGCTTCCTTGTTGCTTGATGTGTCGTCTGAAACCTCTTTTGCTTGTCTGAAACTTCACGCTTTGGCCTGTTTCGTTATCCATCGGTCGCCTGCCACGTAAATTCTGACTTGGTTGCCCCGACCTCTTCTCGTCGTTGCAAGCCTCTTTTGTAGCTGGGGTTCTAACTCGTTGACCTCCCGGCAATCGTTTCTGATTTGGTCGTTGCATGTGAGAGATCTTTGAACTTTTCGTTGCCTTTCTGATAAGTTTCTTTTCTGTCTTCTTGGCCCCGTTATTCATAGCTTTGCTTTTTTCTGACTCATTGAAATTAGGTTTTCTTCCTGTTCTTTACTACCATCCCCGGCCTCCTTTCTTTTGCTTTGCGAACCTTCCGAATGTTGACGGTGTATCCGCCAGCATTCTAGATGGCTCTTCGTTGTTCACAATTTCCCGCAAAACATCTTGTAGCAGTGGAATATCAGCGTGCTCATAATAACGCTTAATCTGTTCGACCCTGGCTTTGGTGGTTCCTCCTGTTGCTGTTATAAGGTCGCTATTGATCTGATCATGCTAAATTAGTCCTATAACCCTAGCAGACGAGAAGTGAACTCTGTTTCTGAGAACAAAGATTAAGCCTTGAGACGGTGAAACTGACGTTTTTATTTAAACAAAATTTAGGTGCAAAATAAAATAGCACAGTTCAAGTTAATTCAAACGTTGAACAGCAACCACAGACTCTACAATTTAAAACTACGATAAGCTGACACACCTGTTCTACCTAAGTGTCAAAATTAAAAGGTCAGCAGCGATATGACGCAAAACCAAATAATTACAAATTATCAGAGCTTGCAGGAAACTAACAAAGTAGCGCACAAGCGATGCCAGAAACACGCTCTGTCTTAAAATCCAAAAACCTGAGTTTAAATTTTGCCTACTCTGCATTCTGGTGAGGAATACGGAAAGGGGAATTTATGGTAAAGGCTGAAATTATGAATATCTGGTTAATTAACATAAAACTCCCTATAAATGTGATTTTATAAAAGTGTTTGCATATTTAACACACAAAAGAATATATCATTTTTTGAGAAATTGTTTAAGGTAATTATTTGTAACGGGTTTCCTCGACCAGGAATCGAATTTTTAACTTCCGATTAAGGACCTGATTAATTAGCAGTTTCTGTAAAATACGTATAAAAGTCAGTATCGTATAGAATCCTGCGTCGATAAACTACGGAGTCTTTCACATTTGGTTAAATTCTGTTCTTGTATACTGGATTGTAAGTTTTTAACGTAATTATGTGTTCTGATGATACCTAAAGTGCTCTGCGGATTTCTTTAAAAATGCTTTTAATTTTATTGCATTCTGTTATTAAGATTCTTATCTAAGGATGAAATACAGGTTCCAAAATCCCCGAGAATAGATTCTTGGTGAAGTATGGAGAGAAAGTTAATGTTGTTATGGTATTTTTCCTGTTGTTAATAAGCCCGTATTACAACTTATTAATTATGTTCCTGATCGTTTGAGCGGTGGAATCAAATAAAAGCACTTTCGATGCATTTTACGTACATCTGCTTCAAACAGACTTCAGGAAATAGCCATCATTTATTCTTAAAGATTCCGTACGTGAGTTAATATTAATAAGAAATCCAATTAAAATGAAAAACGTTGCTATGAATTTTCATAAAATATGTCACCTTCCCCAATAAAGCAAAACATTCGTTGCTCAAAGATGAAAAAAAGTATTGATTACAATTGCTTCTAAGAACAAAAAGTGTATGAAGTATATATGCCTATGCAATCAAAAATTGCAAGTAAAAAACCTCTTGAAGTATTATATGTAGAATATTTCTTATCTGAGCAAAACAGAGTGTAATCATTTCTAATAGCCCTGCAATAGATTTTTCAGTCGTTCAACATTTACTTAAAAAATGCACTTTTGTATACATATTATAGAATTTTTAAACAGTGATTCCCAGAATTTTCCTTCAGATCATACATTAACTGAATATCTGTGATATTGTACAGATTTTGAAAATCTAACGAATATTGATATTATTATGAACATCATATTACAATTTACCTATTAATTAAAATTTTGTGCTAAATGCGCTTCGAAAAATATATCAAAATATTATTTAATGGTTGATGGACATGACCCCAGATCATCTTAACAATGCAGCAACCATATTCATTTGTTTAGATACTTGGAAAAGTATGGTTAGAAAACGGAATTTAAGGTTTAAAACATAAATTTGAATATTTTATAAATCAGTGGAGTTTCACGACGCAACAGCTTTATATATCTATATTATTTAAAATAATGAGTAATCTTATTTCATTTATTACATCATAACTCAAGTATACATTTATGTAATGACAGATTTTCAATAGACTATTCTTCAGATACTGAGATCACGTATTTTCATAACAATACAAGCACTGGTATTTGAAGAATGAAAGGTTTTTACTGATTTGCTTAAGTTTGATTAAGGTCTTGATTCGTGTTTTCGAATACTAAGGATTTTTCTGTAGTAGGAATAAGAAACTTTTATTCTACGTTTTAAGATGCAGTCATATATAGTTATTCCAGTAAGCCTAATTCTAATTCAAGACATAATATTGATAATTTTCAGAGACGAAAAAAGAAAATGAAGTTAACAGCAACATCAATTAACCAGCTTTAGTATTTCGAATTCCGTCATCTGCATTCGTGCTTCTTGAAACACATTGCTCACTTAAAATGTATACAGATATACTGTATAAAGAATGTAGGCACAGCAAGAAATTTACAGCAGTGACAAATCGTAACTGATAGACTACTCTCTACTACCTTTACGTAGCAGTTCAAGTGTGAGTAAATCAGTTTGGAAACTGGCCAAATTCTTGTAGTAAAGTGATATTTAACTAAACATTTTGCAGGGGTACTGGGTGAGAGTTAAAATAGTTAATTTAACCCTCCAACCTAGTGGTCTTGGAATTGTTTCAATATTACAAATCATTACTAAAAGTTTGAAATACTACCTTACTACGTGGTTGTTCATTCTGCAAGCTGTAGCAGTTTAAAATGAAATTACCTGTTAGTTTTATACAAACGATAAGATACTACTGTCCTAATAAACATCTAGTTATTTATTTTATTTTTATATGAACATATTGGCTAGAATGAATTCAAGAGCCTTGCAGCAGTAATACTGACGGAAACGTAAAATTTAAGAATATGCATGGATTACACCTTTCCAAAAAGTTGTGATTCGCTATATTTATTCAAAACTCTTGCAAATATGTGTAACCTCAAGATAAACAATTAAGCAAAACTTGCTACTACCGAAGAACTTTAGATACTGGCTGCATTTACTTCAAATAAATTGGAAATTTAATCTGTAAAAGAATACATTGCTCAACATATCTGAGACAAAAATGCATATAACTAAAGCATTTCAATGCCTTTAACCCAAAAGTAGCCAATGTGTTTGTTGAGATCGACATTTTCCACTGAAATCAGGTATGAGCTAAGTGCTAAATTCGTAAACCTCAGCACATTCTCTGCATTAATATCGCTGACGAAGGAAGAAAGCAAAGATAAAGTATACGACCTTAAATTAAATTATTAATAAAATTGTACTTGCGCAATTATGATTTGTATCCATCACAAAACAAATTTTTTAAGATGGATAAAGAGAGATAATTATATATTAAAATACAACCCTGAAAATCATAGACGCGCTAAGGCAAAGTTTAAAATGATTTGCATTGTTAACATTTATGGTGAAGATGGTCAAATATCAAGGGCGTATTCTAATTTTTTTTTATAAAGGGCTGTAGTGTTTCCCTTATTTTTCAAAACAAATTTATTTTAAGTTTGATATCTTTCCTGAACTCCTCAACTTTCCTTAGCATTTTCTCGCCAGGATGTAAATTTTAAAGTTAAGTGAAGTGAGTACATAAACGGGTGAATCACTGAGTGTATTCAGAGCATGTTTTCGTGAGCCAGCGCCCGTTTCTTTGTCATTTCGCTGTTACGTTAGTAAGCCTGTTGGCCATTTCCGATTATCGTCACACCTTTTAGGTTTTTGTTGAGTCAATCTGCTACATAATAACTTAACGTGCTAATCCAGCACTAATCTATTTTAAATTTGACTTGATTTATAGTCTACCTTTAAGTTTCGCCGCAAGCTGACAGTGTATTTCGTAAAGCATCGAAGATCGTGCCTTTCTCTTCGAATTTGAATTAATAAAGGGTCACCCTTCTTCTGTGCTGGTAATTAACGCCTGCGCGAGAATTTACCAGGTCCATTGTAGGATCTAATTTAGTTTGTGTGGAATAACAGAGACAGATCTCACAGGGCATGTTGCTTCACATCAGTTTCTTTTGAATTATATTAATAAATGGAAGTTATGATTATACGCACTTGAAAACTGGCAATAGTATTGTTATTTTAAACATGTTGTTAAATACTACACAACGTATAAAATAACAAAATAAAAATTTTATAAGCGTACTAGTTTTTAGTCTGAATTGGCGATTATTTTAGTTAAAGTGTTGGGTAGAGCCGAGCGAACATTTTTCCTAAGTGTACACATAACTGATTACAGGAAGCGCAGCTTCGCTTCTGCAGACACATCCTTCATGCGAGCTGGTTCAGTGTAGAGACTGCTGTACTGCTGTGTGATGTATAATGTAATTTGCTGTGTTGTGTGCTGTATTCACATGTTTTATGTCCAAATATTATTGTGCTGTCCTACAATTTATGGATCATTTATTGTGTGTGTATAAGTCTCTCAACTACATATATGAACTTATATAGAATTCGGAGCACTCTGGCTGGAATTATGATTTCATTCGAAAAGTGACATGTATTGGAAATGGCTTTCGCTGAATTTAAGCTCTGATTATTACGAGATTTTTTGAAGCACCAAAATTGATGAACTTATCCTTAATACATTCATTTATTCTTGCACTATACAATAAGTGACCAGGCAAAAAGAAAACTCTTCTTTAACATCATAAACCGTCAACTAGTTAAATATTTTTGCATTACATAGTTTCAAATTGTGTCATGGTTTTATCTTTATGTTTACTGTACATGATGTTCAAATTTTAAGTAATTTTTCTAGGACAGCAACTAAAAATCTGTTGTTTAGGTCCTTTAAAAATACTTCTGTTTCATTTTCATTCGTGCTTCAACTTTCTAGAAAAGATACTGTACTTACAGAAATAAGCCAACTTTAACTAAATGTATAGCACAGTATAAACTGTAAAGCAGAAAAGTCGTCTTTCTCATACCTAAAAAATAATAATAAACTACCTAAATTAAAAAATTAACAGCAATCTTTTTTCAGCTGCATTTTATAAAGTAACCGCAAGCATCTACGCACAATCTGGTGCGTTGTAGGAAAAAAGGAGAAACTCATTTTGCCCGCGTAAAATAGTATTTCATTAAACGATTCTGTAACTGAAAGCATGCACAATCTGTGTGCTAAAAGAGTTTTCACTGTTGTGTTTTAGTGTTTAGTTGTTTAAGTGTTACGTGATCCATTTATTATAAGATAGTTATTAATTGATCGGATACATAATGATTTCTTATGAGGCCAATATCTGAGCTAGCCCTTATTTTGAAATAAAACACATTGTGTACCATAGTTTCTGACGTCCCAACGTGAGGACACGATAACAGCTAAAATAAATTGAAATGGTGCTTACAGAGCTAAAACCCCAACGGAAATGCCTAAGAACTTCCTTTACTTCCTGTGCAAACAAAATTGATGCAGACCTGAAATTAGAAATTCTTGATTTAAGGTCACTTTCACTTCTCGAACTGCAGCTGAAAGACAACTTTTGCTGACTTGAAAATTGCCAAAAATAACTTCGAGAATTCTTCAATCTGAAGATGCTGAAGAGATATATGAAGATTTTATTTCTTCTGAATCCTATGGAAATATGTATTTTGAACTATGGTCTCTAATCGAAAAAGTGTGGAAGAATACTACCCGCTAAATTCTGAGGAGAGCAAGTTTAAATTGCCAAAGACTGAGCTAAAGAAATTTAGCGGCGAAGCAAAGGAATGTGTAGCGTTTTGGAACCAGTTTTTGAAGATTCATGATGATTCAACTATTCTGGATAATGATAAATTTCGTTAGCGTTTGCAAGCAGCTGTTCTCCGGTCTACTGCCGCGCGAGTAGTGGAAAGTTGCCTCAAATTACCCGAAATCAATAGCCCAGTTTTGAGAGAGATTTAGAAAACAAGATTTACATGTACGTAAGAAATCTTTTGTTTAAGAAATCTACATACATAGAAATATTTTATACGTAAGAATTTACATACCTAAGACATCTTTTAAGCATGTTATGCGTAACGCAAGCAGTGGACGCATGAAGACGGATCTTCCTACCCTCTATGATGATTTAGAAACGAAGATTAGGTTTGAAAAGTCTTCGGAAGACTCAAGAGAAGTACGTTGATTCCTTAAAGCTTTTAGTTGAATCCTGCGGAAAACAATAAATATTAATTGCTTGGAAGAGGAACAGAAATTTATAAGAAGCACCTCAAGCTCATGACCGATCCCTAGAATCTCTGATGGCTTGTCTAAAACGAGAAGTAACGAAGTTTCTAAAACGATGGTTGTAATAGCCCGCACTTGGTTCGGTTCGAATCATATTTAAGAAAAGAGATATACTAAAGAAAATGCAGATTCCGGCCATCGCAGCTGCGCTAGTAAGTACATGCAATTTTGAGAGACCAGATAAGCGCAATTTTAATTGTTTCTTTTGTGAAAAAAGGCCCTTAACTAAAGAATGTTTTTCTGCTAGAAAAGGCAAATATGTTAGTTAAAAAGGGGCTTATTTTGGATGTTTTAAATTGCGACACACTTATATGTCAAGAAACAAATTCTTGCATGTACTGTAATAAAAGACACCATTCCTTAACGTGTCCCAATCGGCAAGAAAAAAAAACACAGTTGAAAAACTAGAAGTAACGTAATAGACACCAGCATATTAAGTAATAACTGTAGAATGGAAAATGTTTACTTAAAGATTCTCATCGTTAAAATTAAGTTTAAAAATATTGAACTTAAAATGCGCACAATACTGGATACAGCTTCTCCTGATTTATATGTCAGTAAACGATTGGTAGGAAATTTGCATTTAAAACAATTAAGCAAATTAAATTGAAGCATTTTTTATTGAGGGGGAGAGAAATGCAAACGCAAATTCACGATACTTTTATTCATTTCAGCATTAGATGAATTTTTCTCCTTTCAGAAAGAAATACTTTCGGAAAACAAAATTTGTGGTACAGCGCGAAAAGTGAGCAATAGTGGAATTCTTAATGAATTGAGTAAAAGAGGTTTCTTTTGCCTGACGTCGAATCCTCAGATTCCGAAATAGGTCTTCTCTTGGGAGCTAATATTATCAGCTCTTTACTAAACCAATGCCTCCTAAATATATATATTTATATTTGTAAAAGTATAAATAGTATTACTAACTAAACTCCTAAATATATATATTTGTAAAAGGATCATTTTAGCTACAGTTCAGAAAATATTTGATCCAATAAATCTATTGAGTCCTACAATCTTACTGCCTAAACATTTATTGCAGTAAACGTGGAATTTAAATCTTAAATGGTTTAGTCATATCCTCCTAAATACATATACTTAGGAGGCAATGACTAAACTCGTTTAGGATATGTGTTAATTGGGAAACATGAGTCATTTGGAAATAGCAATGATGATACTACTTTTTGTGTAATTTCATTGTATGTCACTAACTCTTCAGTAAAGATTTATGGTTTTTAGAGTCCATCGGGATTTCGGATCCAATAGACAATAATAAAAAGAATTTAGAATATTCCAGAGATTTTGGAGAGCTTAAAAACAATATGACAATTTTTTCAGAGGGTAGATAGGAACTTTGTCTACAGTTTAAGTCTGATATGAGAGATTTGCCGACAAATAAGGATATTGCTTGGAAGCGGCATAAAAGGATGTGCCAGTGAGAGAAAGATTAAGCATTTTTAGAAGGTTGTTGGCGCAGGACATGTTTTTGCCTCATCGGCTCATTAACATGGACAGTACCACTAGAAAGCTTAGACCAGTCTTTGAAGCCTCAGCCCGAGAAAATGGCAAATGCTCTTTGAACGACTTTTTGTATAAGGTCCCAAAATTTCTAGAAATAATTTCAGATATAATTGATAGGTTTCGAATTCATCTAATAAGGTTATTTTTAGATACCGAGAAAGAATTGCTGATGCTAAGTATAGCCCTTCAACATAGGGATTTTTTGCGCTTTTTTATCCATCCGAGAATGAAGAGATTGTTTCCAGAGTGGTATTTGCGGTAATGAGGATATCATTTTTATTAGCAGCCTTGATTACGCATTTATTAGATAAAGAGCCATGTGAATTTGATACTTTAGCAAAAAAAACTGAATCTTTCGCTTCACGTCGACAATTGTGCTTCCGGCGTTGCAAATATTAAAGATGAGGAAACTTTTATTGTGATCGCGAAACATATTTTCTCTACGGGTTGTTTTAACCTAAGAAATTGAGAAAGTAATATAAAATGTAAATTTGTTTCTAAAAGTAATAGCGTCATTAGATTATTTGGAAATTTTGTGGAATCTTGATAAGGACACTCTTAAGTGTAATCTGAACTTTGATACTGCGAGTGAAGGTCAGAATTTTACTAAAAGGATCATTTTAGCTACAGTTCAGAAAATATTTGATCCAATAAGTCTATTGTGTCTTGCAATCTTACTGTCTAAACATTTATTGCTGTAAACGTGGAATTTAAGTCTTAAGTGGGATACTTCCTTAGCGAACAATATCCAAAAGGACTTTAAAAGATGGTTTAACGAAATAGCCTGTACGAGTGATATCGAAATCTCACATTGTGTTGAAATAAATAATTCCACTGAGATGCACGTTTCCGTCGATGCGTGCAAAGAGGCATATGCCACCTGTTTTTTAGAGCGATGACCTCGCAAGAGCTAAACATTCACTTTGTTAGAGCAACAACTAGAGTTGCATCATTGAAAAAAGCAACAATCCCTAGGTTAACGGCTTGTTGCTTTGGTGCCAGGTTAGCATATTCAGTAAAGAAGGGATTAAAAGCCTATGATATTAAAAAAAATATTTTGGAACGATTCTAGTGTAGCTTTATACTGGTTAAAAGAATGCGGTGATTGCACAGCTTTTTTTCAAATAGAGTAAAAGAAATAAACAGTCTCTTTCTAAATAATGAATGGTGACATGTGCCCAGAAAAAATGAATTCCATGAATTTGATCTCTCGAGGATGTTCTCCCAAGAAATTATTCGAATCCCTCTGGTGGAAAGGCCCAACATGGTTATTGTAAGTACCAGACAATGGGCCGTATAGATAAAGCCTTTCCTCATTTTACCAAATCTTCTTCTTGATAAATGTACCTTTACTCGAAGACATTGAATACTTGAAGAAAACTGTCATGAGATCAGATATTACTAAGTATATTGCGAGAAGGGTACTGGATTATAAGAAGCAGAAAAACAATACGTAGTGTTTTGAATGGTTGCATTAAATATCGACGATACAAAGCTCAGTCTCTCATCACTGAAACAGTTACGTTAGCAGCATATAGAGTGAAAAATGCAGCGGCCTTCGAAGTAGTAAGTATCGACTTAGGTGCTCCTAGCTTGTAAAACGAGGGGACAAAGTAAGGATGATCCTCTAAACTTGTGCTCTTTACAGAGCAATTCATTTAGAAATGCTAATATCGCCATCCACTGATGCTGTACTGTTATCATTTAGACGTTGTTTTGCTAAAAAAGGAAAACCGAGAGTATTATACAGACAATGGTACTAACTTTAGGGGAGCTTATAATAACTTGTCAGAAATTAATTGGCTTAAAAAATTCGACAAACAGAAGTACAGAAGATCACATGGAAATTCATGCCCCCCATTTCTGGCTGGTGGGGTGGATGGTGGGAAAGACTTGCTCAAGTAGTCAAAGAACTCCTTCGAAAACAATGGGCAAAGCTTTTCTTACCTAAGAAGGATTAGCAACAATTATATGTGAAACTGAAAGAGCAAATAAATTCGCGACACTTAACATAGTATTCGTCCGGAAATACGGAAGATTTGGTTCCGCTTGTGCATGATATGTGTCTGTCCGATAGATCTAATTTATATGTAATTGGCATAGACACAGTCGACTAATATTGTATTAGAAAAAGACTAAGATTTTGTGAAAAATTCATGGAAGATCTTGGAGTACGTTTTCAAATGAATATTTGTGACTGCTTATTCACAAACAGCAAAATTCACAGTTTTCGAGTATTTGAGTAAATGACGTTGTTTTGGTAGAAGATGACATCAAGAAAAGACTGAATTGACCACTAAGTAGGGTTACGGAATTGGCGCCTGGAAAAGACGGCAAAGTGAGAACAGTTAGATTAAGTACATAGTGTAATAATTTTATACCTCCAATAGAACGAGTATTTCCTCTAGAAATCGGAGAAGATGACTTGTCAGGTCTAGGTCATCTAAGTAATCATCCAAAGCATGAATCATCTGTAAAGTCTTCAATTTCCAGTATAGCAGACGCCATTGCGTCATCATTTAGAAGTTTCTGAATCATCTCAATCACTCGTGAAGTCTTCGGCCCCCGCTGATCTTTCCGATGCATTAGACAGTCCTAACACTAAGAAGAGACAGTCTGGTAGAACTGTTAAGATGCCGGCTAAACTGAACTTGATAGACTTCAAAGTTTTGAGTAGCTATCCAGCAACTCAAAGAGGGGAGGATATTGAGAAAGGAATCACTGCTTAACCAATTAAAAAAGGCAAAAGAAAAAGACTGATGTCACTTGACTGTGATGTTCTATTCCGAGACCGAAGAAAATAATTTTGTTTTCTGCAGTTGAATGTTGATATGTATGTTCATCCGTTTCGTATATGTGTATAAATAAATGATTTCCTTTTAATTTTAAAACTGTATTAAGTCTCTGTGAAGTTCCTTCCCTTAGCGAAAGACTTTTCAAGGACTTGTTATCCGCGAGGGGAAGAAATGGATAAGGGAAATGACGTAGCTACCCCTAAAACCGGTGGGGAGAGACTGGGAGAGTGAAAAATGAGGACTTGCAAAGAAAAAAAAATCGGCAAGCATGCCGTGTGAGAGATGTAACTAAACATTTTTTGCACGCCTTATGTGTGTATATATCTTAATGTGCAATAGTGGTATTTGTTATATTTGTGTTTTGATCTGTGATGTGTAATAAATGTGTGGATAAAGTAAACCAAAGGGTGTGAAGATTATTTCCATGCTATGGTGAGGTATTTCAAGGAAAAAAGGAACCAGCCTTCTGCTCGGAATAGCACGAGACAACGGTCTCCATTTATCATAAGATAGCTGTTGATTCATCGGATAGAGAATGATTGCTTATGAATTCAAATTCTGAGCTACCTATTGTCTAGAAATAAAACACACTGCGTATGAATTAGTACTTTTTTCTTTTTAAAGATTATTTCTGTTTGGTTTTGTTGTTCATAAATTTTGTTTATTACTATAATAGTCTTGAATTGCTTAAAAACATTAAATAAAACTCAGTTATTTGAAAATGAACTTTCGGTTCATAATTATTTACATCAGCGATTCTCAACCAGTGGCACGCGTACCACTAGTGGTATGCAAGAGAAAAATAGATGGTACACAAAGAAACAAAGTATTTTTAATTATTAAATTCAAAAATTAAATATCTCAACATCCTGTTCAAGTTTTTACTCTAACACTCGTAAATTTATGCGATCTTTATGTTTGTTAAAGTGAACAGCCGCTCAAGGAGGTTTGCAAAATAATCCGTTCTTAGTTTCATAAATATTCTTTTAGCCATAGGCATAACAAATTTTGTCATAAATAGTGTTTCTGAAAGGAGTAATAGAAATTGATGCTGTATTTAACAGGAAATAAAAATAAGTTCCTATAAAACGATAATAGTATCTCATTAATTCTCTGAGAGTTGATCGATTTATTAGCATGTCTACACTTTATGTCGCCACCATTTTCGGGCTCATATTGTTCTATTTGTAACTAGAATAATCTTTTACGTCGATTTGCATCTTGTTGCTTTGTGTTTCTTAATTTTCTACGCTATTTGAGGATATCGTCGTTTGTTTTTGAAGAATTCGTTATCTATTGAGCATTTAAATATTTTTGAAACAATAATAACACAAACCTAGATTTTCAAAATAGAAAAATAGCTAGGACTGATAAGCGGAAAAGTGATGATTCACAGGTGATGAATCTAGGACAAGCTACGAGCGCTAAGAATATCAAAAAGAAAAGAAAATTGTGTATAGAAAATATAATGAGAATCATTTATCATTTGGGTTTACTTGGCATGGGGATGAAATGGATCCTCAGCCTCAGTATGTTGTTTGCTATGAACTATTATTCAGTCAAAGTATGAAACCATCGTTTCTTAAGAATCTACGCGTACCAATTTAAAGGATAAATCTGAAGAATATTTTAAGAGTTTAATTATCGGAGTTCAAAAATAGTTAAACAAGTAATGAATTGTTTTGTTACTTCAAGTGAAAAAGCTTTGGAAGTTGGTTACCTAGTGAGCTTAAGAACTGACAAGATTGGGCACGCTCAAACTATTTTAGAAACCAGCAGCGAAATATACTGTTTTAACATGATTCATCGTACAAGGGCCTAATGAACTTAATAACATTCCGTTATCAAATTATACAGTAAGTCGATGAATTCATGAAATGGTAAATTCCATAAAAGTGATACTTATTCAAAAAATAAAACATAGTGAGTATTTCGCATTGCAATTGGATGAAAGTACTTTGTTCAATGATTAGTTTACATATGCATCAAAGAAGATAAACGAATTTCCAAAGAGTTTTTATTTTGTTAATCTCTTCGTGATAGAGCAACTGTACATTAAATTTTCAAACTAATTGACAATTTTATGTCCGAGAACGATATTCCTTGGAATACGTGCATTGACATATGAAGTGATGGAGCTCGAGCTTTAACAGAAAAAACATTCAGGTGTTATTTCTCAAATATAAGAAGCCGCACCTGAAATTAAATTTACTCTCAGATCCATTGATTGTGAAGGTTTAGTATCGAAACAAATCCTCGAAAACCTGAAAATCATTTTGAATTAAGAGGTGAAAATTGTTTATTTTATTAAAAGCCGAGCTTTAAATTCAAGAATATTTACGATTTTATGTCAAAGGATGGGCAGTGACATAAAACGCTTTTGTTACATTCCGAAGTAAGGGACAACATTTGAAATCTTTTTGAAATTCGATCAGAAATTGAAGTTTTCTTCTGTGATCTAAAATTTGAATTACAAAATTGTTTATTTAGTGAATTAAGGTTGGCGTGTTAAAGCACATTTAGCTGAATTGTTATGAAGCTAAATATTAACTATTTTCATATTTGTATTTTGGAAATATTAACATATTTAGCTTTTTAGAAAATTAAATGAATTAAATTTAGGATTACAAGGACAAAGTTTTAATTTATTTACTAATAGAGATAAAATAAATGCAATGATAAAAAATCTCGAGTTAATAATCAAAGAATTGGATAATAATATTTTAAACTTTTTACCACTTTTAGAATGTTTTCTAACCTAAAATAATTTGAAAATAAAAGAAGAACTTGCATCCGACATTAAAAATCATTGTTTTTTATTGATAAATAGTTTCAAAATGCATTTTCCCGAGGATTATTAAAACGAAAATTGGATTAGTAATCCATTTGTTCAAAAGCGCATAGAATTTTATCTCGTGAAGAAAAAGAACAATTGATAGAAATTTCCTGTGATCGAACTCTAAGTAAAGATTTAAAAAATAACACACTTATTAACTTCTGGCTGAATCAAAAAAGAGAATTTAAAGGCATTTCAAATAAAGCTGTTAAATTTTTATTACCTTTTTGCACAACGTATTTGTGTGAAGAAGGATTTTCTTCCATGTTATATTTGTAGGATTGGTACTTACTATCTAGGAGCATGATGTCTGTAAATTTACTTCAGAGATGGTTGTCTAGGGGTTTTCAATAATTAATCCGATTTATGGAAAATTCGAAGATTTAGTGTAAACATGAATAGTTGCTACAAACTACAAAGTGATTACATTCATAGAAAGAAATAGATAAGATTGTTTACAGATGAATACAAATCAACGTCTTTTACATTCAAACTTCTTTCAGTCGTGTTACCGTCTTAATGGCGGAATCGTCTGCGTTCTATCCCGCGAAAAAAAAAGTTCTTTCGCACAGCTTGCAGCGTCATCTGATTATTATCGACTATGCTATCCCATATATTTGAAAAATAAATACAGAGCAAAATTAAAGATGGATCCTAAATTAAGGTTAATACTAAGTGAAATAAGACCAGACATAAATAAATTTATCTGTCTTAAACAGGCACAAATTTCATACCAAAATTTTAGAATTAAGGTTATAAGGTATTTCTCCCGCCTTCTTCGCATGCCTTCGTGGTGTAGAGGTCTGCATGCTCAACGCGTAACCGAGAGGTCCGTGGTTCGATTCCCGGAGAAGGCGTTGCTCATTTTTCATGGCTCCTGCTTCGTAATAACCTAATGTCTCTACAAGGTATTAGAACTTAAATTTTGATAATTCAAATGGTAACCAATTTTTAATCTAATACTTTTTTATGTGTGCATATTTAATACAAATAGCCAATAGTGCAAATAGTTGTGCAAATTGCAATAAATATATATATATATATATATATATATATTAATATTTCTATTGAGAGCTGAAAATTAATCATTGTAAAATGTACTGGTGGTACTTAGGTTTTTCAGTTTTTGTTTAGATTATACGCATTAGTCAAAAGGTTGAGAACCGGTGATGTAAATGATATGATACCTCGCAGTTTTTTTTCCTCAAAATTAACCTTTCCCGGATTGGCTTGACAACGTAGTATCCATTGCCGTTTCTAATGATGATTAGGATTGGTTGAGCCAGAGAGGACAGAATTCTGCAAACATCTTTTTTTTTTTTTAATTAAGAAACGAAATGCAAAACTCCTCGTATTCCACGAAGTATTCCACGAGGCTTACATACGTAAGTAGGCAACTCATAATACAAGGAGATAAAATTCAACAATAAAAACAAGAATATCTAGGTCTGGAGTAAGCAAAGAAAAATATTAAGTACTAAAATGTTCTATGAATAATAACTATTTTAATACTCCTATAAAAGAAAATAAACCAACTTAATAATAATACGTACAATAATAATAAAAATGAAATAATACTTAATACTGCTACAAAGGAAAAATGATACATCAACAATACAATACATCAATACATAACGTAATCACACATAGACAATACGCAAAATAATACAAAGACACATAAAAGATTCAAATCTAATCATATAAATAATAATACTAAAAGTTCAAATAACAAATAAAGTCGCGAAAGGCTGCAATTGCATCGAAGCTCCTAATAAGAGCATAGAAAGCAGGAGGCTAGCAAACAAACAGCTGCCCTAATACTTCTCACACTCGCATGCAACTTCCAATGTAATAAAATACGTTCTACATCTTCCACAGCATCGTCGCAAGCACAGAGTCCACTACTAACAAAATTGAAATGAAGTAAGTAAATTCCAAACTTTTCGTGACCGGTCAAAATCTGAGCAAGTTTATATTAATCCGATTGAAAATGCCTACACTTAAAGTTGTTGAAAACCATCCGACACAGTATTTCTAAAACTTTTTGTTTTGGAAGAACGCTTGAAATTTATTTTAGAATAACACAGATGCCCTGCAGAAAAATATAGGTCTGTAGCTATCGGCACACTATTTGAATGAATAAACTGTAGAGATAATAATCCTAAAATTCCCAATGATACACTGATTAAAGAATTTTGTTTCTTAAAACTTAATTAAACTACATTACTATATATAGTTAGGAAGAGGGTTAAAAAAGGAGGATCTGGAGGCGCCGGGTATCGATCCCGGTACCTCTCGCATGCTAAGCGAGCGCTCTACCATCTGAGCTACGCCCCCGACAACACTTGTTGTTTATGTATAATATATTCTAAGCATTATTAGGTATGCCATGTATAAACGAAGCGCATTGCAATCTACGCTTCATTAAACAGCTGTGTTTGCATTTCACCTCGCACTTGACTGATAATGTACTATTCCGTAGCACTTGTTTCGAGTTGGGAAGTTACTAAACGAATTTCTTCTACTCTGTATATGATCAAACTGTTTTAATGTGAAATAAATGATTAAAAGTCATATCTTGCAATCATTGAAAAATAATACAGAGGCTGTTCGCACATTTTTAGACGATGTATATTGTACTCACAAAACTAAATTTTACATAAAATTCTGTTTTAAATGTTCTATTTGACATCCCTTATTCTGAACTATCTTTCGACACCGCAATTTCCAGGATAATAATGCTTTTTGAAGTGTCAGAAAAGGTATTTTATCCCATTCCTCCCGAACAGCTTTCCAGAGTCCTGTTAGGGTTTTGGGACAACGTTTGGATAATGCAGTTTTTTAAAATCCGAAAGCACAAAAATCCATAGGTGACACATCGGGAGATTGAGTAGGGATATCAGTGAAGAGTATGGCCTTGATACCAGTTTTTTGTTTCATTTCTTTTAGGGAATTTACAGTGGATTTTGATGTGTGACTGCTAGCTTTGTCCCGATGGAGTCTCACAGATTGATGGCACTGTGGGTAAAGCGATGGTATTTCATTCAGAAAAATTTGTACTTAAAAAAAATTTAAGTACATTTTTTTGCGCTCCCTTTATTTTTAACTTGCCATTATAACAAAAACCAGCAACAATCATGAATCCCTTAGAAAAACTTTCTTTCGATTCCTTGAACCATGTACTTAAATTTCTTTCTCCCCTTTTATGATAATAAATGGCTTTTTTTGTTACAATCATTTAAATACACCCATGCTCCATCTATTGTGACAATTGTTTTCCATTTTTCTTTGGATTAGTGTTTCTCATATAAAATTCTGCAGCGTGTCCTGTGTTGAGCGATATGGCTTGGAAGAAGACAATGCATAGTGCGTTTTTTCGCTTTCTTAAGATTTAAATCAACGTTTATCATTTTGTTTACAGTGGACACCGAGCATTTTAATGATTTTGCAACTGTCCTTTGACTAGCGAGATTTTTTAACATTATATTGTCGAAGATGTCCGTTTTTTCCTTGGATACTTGTTTGGAATTTTTGTCCCACTTGAGGCTCCAATTTGACATTTTTTTCCTTTCTTTTTGATGATATTACCTATCGACTCTTTAGATATCACAAAACCATGACTCTCACATCGTTTTTGGATAACGGAGTATGCATATTTCTCTTCGGAAAGAGCGTAAATGTAGCCTTCGAACCACTGCTTTGTTAATTCGCCATTTTGAATAAAAACAAAATTTTCAAGCCCCAGACGATAATTTTGACTTTTAAAAACATAGTACAATTGCAATTACTTCTTCTGCAGCAAACGATTTTTTATTACCTCTTGCCAAAATCGTCTAAAAAATGTGCGAACAGCCTCTGTAATAAATTACAGTTTGAAAATATTACAAAACGAGGTATTTTTATTAATAATGCAGAGTCTGTTCGCACATTTTTAGACTAGTTTCATTGTATTTACGGACGTATTTATACGTGAAATGTTTGTGTTTTAAATGTTCTATATGATAACCCTTACTGTAGACTTTTCTAGTATTGGAAGAGGTATTTTATCCAATTCCTCTTGAACAGTTTCCCAAAATCCAAGGAGTGTTGTAGGCCGATGTTTAGGCAATCCGAATTTTAAAAGGGCAAAAACGCACATCAGGATGTTTAGTAGGATGTGAGTGAAGGGTATGGGCTTGATACCAGTTTCTTGTTCCATTTTTTCGAGGAAATTAACAATGGATTTTGACATGTGGTTGCTTGCTTCGTCTTGATGAAGTTCTGCTGATTGATGGCATTGTGGGTAAAATGAAATTTATTTCATTTTTGAAAATAGGATATAAAATATGTTCCTGATAATGTGTGGAGTTGATCTTAACCCTTTTCTCCATTTTCTTTATTTTTAATTTGCCCATATATGAAAACCAGCAACAATCATTAAATCCCTTTAAAAAAACTTTCTTTACATTATTTGAACCATGTTTTAAGGTTTTTGTCTCCTCTTTAATGATTATGCATGGATCTCTTTTTATTGCAGTCATTTAAATATACAGAAGATTCTATTATGACAACATTTTTCTATTTTTGTCCAGATAATTGTCTCTCAAAGAATTCTGCTGCGCGTTAAGCGTGCGGCGATATGTCGTGGAAAAAGACGATGCTAATTATGTTTTTCTCACCTTTTCAAGATTAAAATCAGCATTAATCACTTTGATTACAGTTGATACTGAACATTCTAAGTGATTTTGAAACTGTCCATTGACTTTTTTTAACCTTAAAGATCTTACTTCTGCAGCATTTGAAAAAGTATGCTTAGCCCACTTGAACAACTTTTAAATTATTGATAATTCTACAACTATTGCATCCAGATTAACTAAAGGCATAAAAACGCTAAACGAAAGATAAGAATAGCGCAGTTTAATCAGTTTTAAAGCAAGAAATGCGCACTTTATCAACATATAAGAATAAAAAAATCTGATGCGGAAACCACATGACATCCTGGTACGGAATATTAAATTATACGCATTTTTGCTACATTTTATTTCAACATATTTCCTCGAAATTCATTAGAGATATACTATTCATTCAATTAATTCAGTCCTCACTTCGCGGCAAGAAAAATTGAATAAAGGTGTAAAAACCTTAACCAGAAGATACGAACAACATAATTCAATCATTTTTAAAGCAAAAAATGCACAATTTACCAACATCTAGGAAAAAATCTGATTTGTACACCACACAACTTCCTCGTACGGAATATTAAATTATACGCATTTTTCTTGTGTTTCGTTTAAACTGATTCCTCAAATTTCATTAGAGATATATTTCTCGTTCAATTAATTCATTTCTCACTTCGCGACAAGGCAAAAATACATAAAAATTCAAATTCAAAATATCTATATTAAAAATTGAAAATATAGAAAACCATAAAACACCAAATACAGTTAAAACAATTAAATCTTTTTTTACAATTAAAATTACAATTTCTACGCCAAAACAAGCATAAATGTAAGTTACAATGTGATCGGAAATGCTCGGCATTTTGTTGAAGTGTGTGTTACCATTAGAGATACAGAAGAAGTAGACAAGGTCTTTTAAACATTGAATTACAATAATGTAGCAGTGAAAAAGACTACAGAGAAATTTATGGCAAGAATAGTTCAAAGTAGATAAAAAATACGCGTATCATGTTAGTTTACATATGGGGACGTGTTTGTGGTAGTACAGAGGCTGTTTGCACATTTTTTAGACGATTTTGGTAAGCTTTAATAAAAAGTCATTTGCTGCAAAAGAAGTAATTGTAATTGTACTATGTTTTTAAAAGTCAAAATTATCGTCTGTGGCTTGAAAGTTTTGTTTTTATTCAAAATGGCGAATTTAACAAAAGCAGTGGTTCGAAGGCTACATTTACGCTCTTTCCGAAGAGAAATATGCACACTCCGTTATCCAAAAACGATGTGAGAGTCATGGTTTTGTGATATCTAAAGCGTCGATAGGTAATATCATCAACAAAAAAAGGAAAAAAACGTCAAATTGGAGCCTCAAGTGGGACAAAAATTCCAAACAAGTATCCAAGAAAAAAACGGACATCTTCGACTATTGCAAAGGTACGTTGTTTAATGTTAAAAGAAAATCCCCTAGTCAAAGGACAGTTGCAAAATCGTTAAAATGCTCGGTGCCCACTGTAAACAAAATGGTAAACGTTGATTTAAATCTTAAGAAAGCGAAAAAACGCAATATGCATCGTCTTCTTCCAAAGCATATCGCTCAACGCAGGACACGCTGCAGAATTCTATATGAGAAACACTTATCCAAAGAAAAATGGAAAACAATTGTCACAATAGATGAAGCATGAGTGTATTTAAATGATTGTAACAAAAAAAGAGCCATTTATTATCATAAAAGGGGAGAAAAAATTTAAGTACATGGTTCAAAGAATCGAAACAAAGTTTTTCTAAGGGATTCATGATTGTTGCTGATTTTTCTTATAATGGCAAGTTAAAAATGAATAGAGTGCAAAAAAATGTCAAGATTAACTCCAAATACTATCAGGAACATATTTTATCGCCAATTTTTCTGAATGAAATACCATCGCTTTACTTACCCACAGTGCCATCCATCTGTGAGACTCCATCAGGACAAAGATAGCAGTCACACATCAAAATCCACTGTAAATTTCCTAAACGGAATGGAACAAAAAACTTGTATCAAGGCCACCCTTCACTGATATCCCTACTAAATCTCCCGATGTGTCACCTATGGATTTTTGTGCTTTCGGCCTTTTAAAAACTGCATTATCCAAACGTTGTCCCCAAACCCTAACAGGACTCTGGAAAGCTGTTCGGGAGGAATGGGATAGAATACCTCTTCTGACACTTCAAAAGGCATTATTATCCTGTAAATTGCGCTGTCGAAAGATAGTTCAGAATAAGGGATGTCAAATAGAACATTTAAAACACAAGAATTTTATGTAATTTAGTTTTGTGAATACAATATATATCGTCTAAAAAATGTGTGAACAGCCTCTGTTTTTATTTTAGTTTTGCTTCTGATACTCGTTATTTTTTTAGGGGAAGGTTCTGCTTTTCTTTACCAGTGCATGAAATATAGAAAACCAGAGGTCTATATGGTAATCCCCCTTCTGGTTGTATTTTTTCATTGTTCTTTTGATACGTTTTTCTGTGGGTTGCTGGCACTTGTTGTTTCTGGTTTGCTCTAGTGCAGCCTATGAAAAAATCATAAGGCGATATAAAGTCTTATGGTCATAAGCAGGAGGGTAGGGATACGCCGCCCCCACATGACGCTTTAAAGTCATCATAAGTGCTTTAAAGATATGACATCATGAGTGCTTTAAAGATAATTTTTAGAAATATTTCTGAAAAACCTCTGGTTAAAACATGTGTTAAGCAATGTGTTTTTGAAGGTGACTGACATAAGAGTATTCACTTTCAAATGATATTTATTTTTTTTTCATGCAAAGTAAAAAATGAATTCTGTTGGTTCTAAATAAATTTCTTTGTCACGGCAGAACCTCTTTACCAAATGAAAATCAAAAGCCGTATTAAATATACACATTTTGTTCATTCTGGATATAAAGTCAAGCAATAAAAGGGAAAATATGAAACTCATATAGTATAAAAGCTTAATTTTTGTTAAAATGTAATGCAAGTAGCACAGCACATGAGTTGAAAGAATTATAAATTGAACAAAATGTATGCTTAGAAATATAAATCATACAAAAAACATACTGTATCGTGATTTAATTAAATAAATCTATAAAAATATATAGATTTAATCTATTAGGTGATTATAATACAGAATCGTGGGATTAATATTTTCTAGATAAAAGCATGTAATTTAATCTATATAACCACGCGATATTATATTTGCTAAATTATCAATGCTAATAATATTATTTTCTTATATTTTACATATTATTGACGAAAACTTTAATGTTTTATAATGTTTTTTATATTTTCAAAATTATTAATGATAATTTGAATATTTTGCAGTATTTTCAAAAGAAACTTATTCATCTCTTTAGACTGCAAAAGTTTATTTTATTAAAAGTGAAATTATTATGTCATGTTAATGTTAAAATAACATTAGCATTCGTTAAAAATCTTTGTTAAGAATCTTGAAATAATTAACTATTTTTAGTCCAAAGCGGCAATTTCCCCAAAAGAACTATTAATTTCGTTTTGGCATTTTGCGTCGATTCATTAAAAGCGTTGTTTCACTTTTTAAATTGTTGTCCCCAAATATTATCGCCCTCTGTTACATTTCAAGAAATTAAATAATGAATAATCTGAATAAATGTATAGATGTTTCTCGCATTGTGATAAAACGACGGTACCTAGAGCCACAAAATTTTGAATATTGAACATTTCCACCCGAATATGGGCATCAGGAAGCCCAAATTTGAAATTTGGAATTTGTTTTATTATCGAGTTCATATTTTATAAAACTTTAAGGAATTTTTGATTAACAAATTCAAGGATTACAAAGCGAGCCATGGCAACGTTTTACAGAAAAAACAATTTTATCTCCAGCGCGTGAGACTGTGTATCGGAAATTCTAAACATAGGCTCATTTTAAAATTATATTGGGATATTGCTCTTGAACTGAATTTTATGGTTTAAGTGCGAAGAACATGATATTTAATAAATAAAAGTAACACACAAAATGTTACAAAAACGCCCCTTTGGACGTAATTTACCTTTCAAATTAAAAATTTGAAAACTTTCAGATTTTTTTTTGTCCAAAGAGGCTTTGGCTCTGAAGGACTATTGTTTTCGTTTTGCGATTTGACGTCGGTTCACTCTGAATGTTCGTTTCACTTTTCAAATTGTTGCGACTAAATATTATCGCCCTGCATTATATTTAAAGAAATTAAATAATGAAGAATCTGCATAAATATATGTATGTTTCTCGCATTGTGATAAAACGACGATACCTAGAGTCATCCAATTTTGAATGACGTAATCCTACTGCGTATATGGACATTTGCAAACCCAAATTTGTAATAGTGAATTTATTTTTTTATCGATTTCATATTTTGTAAAACTTTAACGTTTTTTTGATTAACAAACTCAAAGATTTCAAAGCGAGCAATGGTAATGTTGTACAGAAAAATTATTTTTGTCTCCAGCGCGTGAGACTGTGTATCGGAAATTCTAAACATATGCTCATTTTAAAATTATATTGCGACATTGCTCTTGAACTGAATTTTATGGTTTAAGTGCGAAGAACATAATATTTAATTTATTAAATATTATTAATAATAATATTATATTTATTATAATTAATAATGAATATATTGTTAATAATATTATTAATAATAATATTTAATAAATCTGAAACCTTTCAGACTTTTTTATATCTTTTAATCGTTACCTGTAATGGAACATGAGAATGCGAAATCATTTTGACTATTTATAACCTCTGTCTTAAAGATGAAAACGAATTTCCTTTAACAAGCAGATCTCTAATTACTACACGTAAACAGAAAAAGAAAGCTTTCTTCAGATCATATTGAATCAAATGTAAGACAAAAACCTATATTTAGCTTTCCATGAATTAAAGTCTTTAGTATTTGTTGAAAATTTCGTCTCAGGACTTATTGAGGAAAGAAGCTTCTCTCACGTGTCATTGACACTCACGTGTATTTCACTCGCACGTGCTCACGTGCGTTTCTTTGGGAGTTTATTTTCTACAAAGACCAAGAAAACTCGATAAAAATTATACTAAATATTTTGGTTTCAGAGATAATTTCCTAAAGATTTGTAATATGAGTTGTGAGTTTGAACCTGAGTTTTTGAATTAAATAGTATTTGTAAAGGATACTACAAAATGGCTTTTTATCTGGACCTGGCTATTGCTAATTTTCCGGAATTAGGTCAGGAGTTTGATTTTCTGAATACCTTGTGTCAGCATGAACACAATGGTAAACTCAGACAGCTGCAAGTAAGAGTATTAAATTCTTATCTCATTGCAATACTCAGACCTAGCAAATCCGATATAGAACACACTTTTCAGTTTGAACTAGTAATCTCCGAAACATATGAGCACTAAATACTTATAATCAAGTACAAATATCAGATGAACAAGTGATACCATTGGCAACTGTTTCAATATAGTTGGCAAGTAAATAAGAAACCACTTGACCAAAATACACGAAGGATGTATTATTCCTAGAAAAACATATAAAAGAACTGCTAGCAACTGCGCTATCAGAGAAGTAGTGGAAAGCAATAAGGTAAAAGTTTACAATCGGGTGCCCTTTGAAATTTTTGGCTATTTTTATGACTCCAAGAATAGCGCCAAGAAGTAGTGTTTCCAAAATGATTGTTACCTATGTCGAAAACGGCCTGTAAAGAAAAACTATAAAACAAATTAATGAACAGACGATTTTGTTTTCACTAGATGGCGCGCGATGAAATGTTATGACTTTAATTTTTGTTATTAATTTTTTGGCAATAAGAATGAAAAGAACAGTTGAACAGACGAGATATGAGATGTTGGATGTAATTTCGATTTAGTGTGCTTCTGTATATCTTAACGTTGAAATATTTGAAATTAAAAGTTTTTTCTTTCTTGAGATATAGATTTCCTAGAACTTCGAAATTATCTTTAGGCAAGCTCACCCGAGCACGATTTTTAGAAGGAAGAAAGGTAAGTGAAACCGTTTTCCTTACTTTTAGAACTTTGAAATTGAAAACTAAGAAGTTAACGTTCTTAAAGGTTTTCATATACCTAAAACAAAGTCGAAAACTCACGTTATAAAATCATCAAAAGTGTTCTTCCTATCGTTTTATATCTTGTGCATTCTTCCTGTCGTCTCATCGTCAGCGTAGAATGATTGCTGCACATACATAGTGCAAATAATGTACTCCTGGAATGGATCCTCCTTCTCCTGATCCCAGTACTGACAATGCGACATAAACTCCAGAAAGTAAGAATACAAAATGTTTTTCGGCGGCTTCCGAAAGTGAAACTGCTTGCGAAACTCTTTCTTAATCTAACTCCATGTGTCCTCAAAGGTGTTGGTATATGCGCTAGTTTCGGACACCTTTCTCAAGACAAACCTACTCATAGCCATCGGATTGATCCTTACGCTCGACCAGACATATATCTTGTACAAACTGGGACATTCTTACCGAGAGCTAATTAAACATTTATTCATACACCAAAAAATAATAGCTTTAAGGTTTCGCTCTATATCATTGAAAAAAAACCCGAATATTGATCTCATCAGATCGACGAGACAGCGATTAATTAGAACCAGCCAGCTAACGAAAACAAAGATCAATTAACGACAGTTAAAATTCCAATAATTCAAAATTTGGTCAAAATTCAAAATACGTGAATGCGTGATACATGTACGACAAATAACGTAGCCCTTGATCAACAAACTAATAAGTTCTAAGCAGACTCAACTTAAAAAAATATTGGCACGCAACTAAAAAATAGCTTCAATAGCTTTGGGGAGACAGAGTCAATTCTAGGTTTCCAGAAATCCGGTAGCAGAGTCGAGTGTTGACGCAATTCAAACTGCACTCTTTTTTGTTCTAGAACCAGCTATAAATAAGAAGCCCTAAGTGATGATGATTAAATGAAATAAGACTATGGATAATTTTCCCTTGCAAGACAGCGAATGAATTGGTGGATTTATAAAAACATGAAAAGGTGTTGAAAGTGCTTCCTCCAATTAGAATTTCTGAAGTTTTCAGATTGGGAAATTCTAAATAACCAAACAGATACCTTAGTAGTAAAATAAGCCAATGGAAATTTTAGAATCTGATTTAAAAAGTTTTTAATGATGATGAATTTCTCAAAGCAACCAGTGATTTCGATGTTAAAAAAGTCCCATATCATTTGCTTCCCCTCTTGAAAGACAACCCCATAAGCACAGTTATCAAAAAACCAGTGGAAGGCACAAACTTACAATATATCAAAGAGATATTACTAGAAAAAGAATTTTGAGTAAAACCTGTTCGGCAATCAACGAACAAAGTCCAGGATGAGAATAAGCCTCTTTTTATGTTTCTCGATGAGATTGAAAGGAATGAAAAAGGCAAGTTAATCTACAGCTGAACTAACCTAGTGAACTTAACTTTTTATGTAGAACCTTTCAAAACCACCGGGGACATACTCAGTGCCATAACTGTTCAGAGTTATGGGCACAGAAAGGCCCATTGTCATCATAAGGTCCGTTGTCTTAACTGTGCTCAAGATCACGTGACTAATTTTCTAAAATATACAAAAACGTTCCTGGGAAGTGTATTTCTGTGCGGAAGGTGCAACGTGGTCTTCCATAGAGGTAGCTCACGATATCTAAAAAATATAAAAAGGGCAAGAAAATGTTCCAGAACCTCCACCAAAAAAATGATGAACATTTTCCAGCCTTACGTAGCGCTTCTGCTGCTAAACCTTAAAAGCCAATTAGAAGTGAACAAGCCTTTGCCAATAACAAAGAACCACAGTCTTTTAAGAACTGAATTAAAAATACCGTAATAAAAAATAAATCTCTCGTCGATCGATTCAAACGAACAAATTCTGTAATAGGGAAAATACGAGTAACGATGAAATATCTTGACGTGCTGAGCCATTAGGTTATTTTTGAAGCATGAAAAATGAGCAATGTCCTCGCCGGGACTCGAACCACGGACCTCTCGAATATGCGCCGATGCACCACGAAGGCATGCTAAGAAAGCGCGAGAATTACCTTATACACATCTTGACCGAAATCAATATTGATATGTAACCAGTCACAGCTGTAAATTTCCTACTTTAGATACTTTTCATATCTGAGCTGGTTTTATTTTTTATACTCATCACGACCCCAGAATTTTCTCTGAACAATTATATTACAAAGACGGGCTCCACTTTTTGAGTCAGTAGGTTTATTTGGAGAACGAAACATGAAAAATGTGCAAGGCTTTCTCTAGGATTCGAACACCGGATCTCCCGACTGCTAGTCGGATGTGCTTCCAGTTACGTCCCAAAGGCACGTTATCAGAAGAGAGACAATATCTTATATTGTAACGCGGTCCACTTTTGTCAGTATTACAAATTTTGTCTGGCTTGTATTTATCTAGGAGCGCAAGTAAAATGTCTTTTAGCCGGTTATGGTCTGCATGATGATCTGCTTCTTCTTTTTCACCTTGCAGTTTCAGCTGAACAAAGTCATATTTCTCTTTCTTCAAATTGTAAACCATCTGTCATTTGATACAAAATCCATCCTCTGTTAACATATAGTGAATTAGAGAGAAAAAGCTCTATAAATAGTAACATTTTTCAGCTTTATAGCTTAAAACCATTCTAGAAAGGTAGTTTTCAATGTCTCTCGATTTCGTTTTTGCGCATCCTTCAGATAATTGCATTTTTTTAGGTTCTTCATTTATTATAGTTCCTTCTTTATGTAAAATATGCAATGATATTTCGAAATTCCTAATTTAAACATACTTTTTTTAGCTGAAATTACCAAGGATATGAAAAATTTTTAACAATTTATCCTTTTCTTTTCGCTTGGATTTTTTTTTTTTTTTAATTTTCATTTATTACGTACTCTGCCATTAGTCATTATACGAAAGAGAGGGATGCCCCGTGGAGGACTTTTCCAGAGACTGGCTCGCCTCCTCGTTACACATTGAGAAAACCACGAAAACGACCATACAACCAACCCGTTCCCTGAATTCGACCCCCGGACTGAACTACCAGTGTTTAGCGGCTTTTACCGCTCGGTCGCTAGTTAGCCTTCGTTTGGCATTTTCTGTATGTTATAAAGTTAAGAGTACAACAAGTTAACAAAATTCTTCTACAAGCGATTTATTCAAAATTTAAAAGTTACTTGTCTAGCAAGCAGAAAGTTTGTCCGTTTAGTTGATCTGCCATTTCATGATTATAAACATGACCAACGGCTTTTTTTGCTTTTTATTCCCCTACAACTGTGACTTCCAACTACTTAGCAAGTATAATTACAATTTAAATAAGGTGTTACGCCTGATATGCGCAAAGAATTATGACCACCAACAGTAGCTAACCATCAAGTAAACAAACAACAGAATCATTTTGTTTTACCTCACCGCTTGCCAATGCTTAAATGAAATACTCAACACAATATTAACAGCCAACTTATACATGGTTTTAAAATAAACCTCGCTGTTACGAAGGATATAAATTCAACATCCGTGCTGTGTAAGGCTCGTTTTAATTTCCTAAACCGTTATTTAAGTTAAGTTACTTTTCTCTGAAACCTCGTTTCTTTTCCCTGCCAGAATGTAAAGTTTTAGCGAATGCGATACTAATTAGGCAGAAAGAAGGAATATCTAAAGGAAGGTTTTGGAGGATGAAAACAGAGTGTATTCTGCCTGCTAGAAGACCACGTTGCTAACTTTGATTCCGTCGATTAGAATTCTGCGGCGTTAGGTTATTCCTGCTATTAGGCTTGTTTACGCCGACTTCAGTCAGAGCCAGCTTGCGCGCTAGTTAAACTGGGAAGCCGTCAGGCTGCACTTAAAATTCGTTAATTTTACGTTTATTAATTATCTTCGATTTAAGCGAAAAGGGTTGGCTTCTGTAAGCACGAGTTGATACCATCTGTTAAACCTTATTTGGACTGATAAAAGGTTCCTTTAGACCCTTTCCCTGTCTCTGTGGTCTCTGTGGTATAAGACGCAGTGAAAAATCACTTGCGTGTCTTTTAGAGGTCTGGCCTAATTGTAAGCTCCCAAAGAAAACCAGATACTATATTGCAAAGACTACAAGATTCCCAGCTTGCGAGGAAATTTCGAAACACTTACCAAACACAGTCTATCGTCCATCTAGCGTAATGCCAACGAGAATAGCTTTATCGTCGCGAACAGTCCTTTTTCAGAAGGCAGAGCAACGGTATAGTTCAAAATCCTACGTTCCTATTTGTAAAAATCTACACTTCATTGTAAAACTGCTTACCGATCAAAATCTACATAAATTCCGTAATGCGTGAACCTCGTGGCGAAAAGAGGCAGAAAGGAAAGAATTAAATTAGATTAACATTTCGGTAGTAAAACTTAAATATAAATGTCACACAATTAGCCCTTTGAATGGATAGGAATCCATTCAAAGACTGTTAATGTTAAGAAGCATTTTATGAATTTTTTATAACTCTCCGTGAACATAATGTATGTATCCCAAAGAGAAGATTTTGAATGTTGAAACCTTAAAAAGTGGGATACAGAAATTGCACTTCCACCTCCTATCAGCTGGTATTCGAGAAGGAATCCTCACTCATTTACAATAAATACCTTTAGAGGATTGTTTTTGTTAATCTTTAGCTAAGAAAATTCTGCCGATCTGGAATCCAACACGGACAACGAACTTTGAAAATAGAATCTCAAAGGTACAAGGACAAGGTATAGTAAATTTTCGGTAAAACCAGAGCACTACACACCTGAATGATAAAGCCATAGTGTGCAGTGCTACGAAACGTTTTGATAGGCAGAATGCAAAGACATTTGGTTATTTCGAAGCAGGAGACGTGAAAAATGAGCAATGCCCTCGCCGGGATTCGAACCTCGGATCTCTCGAGTACGCGCCAAGTTTGCTGACTATTACACCACGAAGGCATGCTAAGAAGGAGGGAGAAATACTTTACAACAAGTAGGAAATTCTGACATTGGAGAATCAATCTTTTACCAGTCTAAGTTTTATAAATCATGGCGATGAGTTTAATTAAGTCTGTTTTGTCTAATTATTAATACGTATTTGTTTTGGTTCCTGGAAATTGGAACGTAATAAGCGGATGAATTTATTAACCAGTGAGGTAACAAGCGACGCGTACTGTATGCCGAAGACACTTTTGACAATTTTTTCGAAGGATAAATTAAAAGAATTAAATATATAAATACATATGCTGTATTTACTCTTGCACTTTCGCCCCTAACTTTTTATCACAATATTCTGAAATATGTTTAAGTATTTACTTAATTTTCTTCTTCCTGAAGGCATTCAGAAACTGAGTTCCTCTAAATTTTAAAATGATTTTTTCTTTTTTTTTTTTTATGCGGTAATTTATTTTTTGTCTTTTTCTTGTGGATTTAGGATGCACAGACTTTGGATAATGAAGCAAATACAGTGAAGAGCCTTAAGAAAAAGGAGATATCTAATGCTCTTGATGGTTCTGTTGTGCGTAGCAGACAGACACAAAGATTCTGACAACGGTGACGATGGTTACGACTTACAAGTTGTTAAAGACGACACAGAAAATAGAAAACTTTTTTCAAGGTATTGGGAAATAGAAACTGAAATATCTTATTAGAAATTACAAGTTTAATATATATTCTTACTGGAATGTATGATTTTAAATAAATAGTATCGGTAGCTTATTTCAGGAATATTTTTACTTTGTCATATGCTTATTGCAACCGCGACCTTGGGAAGGGAAATTATTCTCATAATTTTCCCCTTTAACAAAAAAAAAAAAAAAAAAAAAAAAAAAAAAAAAAAAGAAGATATGCAAGCAAGTAAATACAATTAATTGAATAACTGAGCACCTTACAGGTAACAGTGCGATTTAGCTCAGTTCCGTCCCCAATTTTGATACAGAGCACCCCGGGGAGACGGGTCCGAAGGTCTCCCACCCCTCTCCCTTTCCACCAAGCCACATGAGGAGACTTTCGGCTCGCCGGATATTTAGAGTGCCGCCATGCCGCACCGACACTGTACATTTACAAACATCCATGACTTCTCCGGGATCCGAAGCCGGACTCTTCGGCACGGCAGTCAGCGACGCTAACTACTATACCGGTTAGTTTTCTGGACACATTTTCTTTCGTGTTTTAGCTCAGATAAAGTCAATTTCTCTTAAAACATTTCCCACGAAAACAATTTTTCAAAGGCATATCATTAAGTTGTTTTTAGTAACGAATTATTTACTAACTGATATAAATTTTTTGTAATATAAGAATGATATATACTCAAATAACTAAGTACTTTTTCTTAACCTATTTGGTTCTAAAAATATAAAAAACCTGTGAAACTTATTTCAATAAAGATGTTTTAGTTAAGTTGGGCGCATAATTTATACTTAGGCTTATTACACTTGTTTAATACACTTATTTAATCTTACTTTGCTACAGAAGACTTATCGCTTTCGCATTTATAGTTTTTTCAGCATTCTAAGGAATTAATAATTGCAACAAGAGTAAAATTGAAACTAAAAATTTACTTGTACTGCTACTTGCTTATATGAATATTAACTTATGTATTTTTTTTAATTTGTTACAAGCTCCACCATTTGCCACTACACGGAAAGGGAAGGATGCCCCGTGGAGAACTTTTTAATGGAAACTGGCTCGTATCTACGTTAGACATGAGGAAAACCATGAAAATGTCCATACTGCCAGTCCGTTTGCTGTGACTCGAACCCCGGACCGAACTGCGCGTGTTCAGCTGCTTTTATCTTCGGTCACTGGCGCGTTACCTTGCCTATTTGATTACGGCTTAATTATTTGTGCTATGGATTACAAACTAAAAATAGCAAATTAATCTTCCTTCCTGCGAGATATGGAAGTACAACAAGTTTAAATAAGCACGACATAAATGGCGAAATGATAGTGTTAAACAAGCTGCTAATTATGCGGGTCCTCTAATCATAAATACTAGAAAAACTAGAAAATACCTACCAAAACCAGCGTGAGTTACAGGCGGATAGAAAAACAAGAGAAGCAGCATAGGCAGTTAAGTTTCCAGACTCTCTCTCTCCCTGATTTGTACGTTACTCACTCTTTAAAACGCCACTAACTTTTATTTCTGGTCAGCATGACTGAAGAAACAGTAATACAGGACAGAATTAGAATAAAAATAACGTGACAATTGAAATAACCTTAGAATCATTTTCAAAATACATAGAAAAGTTTTTTCCCGTCTAAATTGCATTATATTTATGGCGCACGAATGGCTAAAGCCGTAAAACATAGATAGTTCGCTTCGGGATATATATTCCTAGTAATAAGACAGCCTGGCTATATGGGAATTTCGGGTTTTTCCTCATGTGTAAAAGCGTGTTTTCTTAGAAAATGCTTTTGAAAGACATCCCTCTTCATGAGCAGATAATCTCAGTGCGTTTTACTATAATCAAATAATAAATCTCAAATTATTTATTCCTGCATATAAGTATCATGAATTACTTCTTGAAAGCATGATTTAAAGTGTTGTCATTTGATGAAGGAAATAATTATTTGTTTTCAAAAAGTCTGTTTCTCGAGAAAACAAAATAAGAAAATGGTGTATATGGCTCCTCGGAGGGGGGGGCTTTCTGCTAAAACAGGAAGCCCCTTTAAAAATATTAAAAAATGGGGGTACCCATGGATCTATTTATATAGCGCACTATAAAATATGTTATTTTAATCATAATCGATCAAAATATAATTAATATTTAAAATATATTTTTACTCGAGATATTACTGAAGAAATTAAACAATTTTGTAATGTTTCAGTTAATACTTTGCTATCGGTTTCTCTTAGGATGACTAAAAATGTTGTTCTTCGTTTTGTTTAAAGCAAAAAAGGCATCTAATCGAGTAAAAATAATGTTATTTTCTCTCAGCTTTTGATGTCTTTCTTAATTATTTACTCTAGTTTTGCCTTTAGCACCAGTTCCGAAATATACTATCTTGTAAATATAAATTTGGATACTCACAGTATAATTTACTTACTTTTTCATGTATAATAATGATATGAAATTCGGCAGTGTTATAATATCAGATTTTTAATTACTTTTAATTTACTCTATAATATTAAACCTATCATCTTTTCATAATCTTAAATAAATCGAAGATGTAGTAAAAGGAATCGAAGCCTTTTATAAGGAATCAAACTTTCTTTTTATTCATATCTTAAATATATTTGACCTTGCACCTTGTCTAATTATTCTCCAAGTAATGTTTTCCTGAATTTTCTGTTACATTTTGAGACAACGGTTACTATATATATTGTTAAACAGATTTCTATGAAAGTACGCTTTTTAAATCTCTACAGAATATATTAGTGCTACCCATATGCGATGTACGGCTGGAAGTGAACCGGGAAAAGTTTAACCGCAAATTCCGGAATATGAGATGACAGTGCCGGAGGACTAAGCTGAATGTTATGAATGAATACTTTAAAACAAACAAGATTTCATGAAAAAATTATTATTATAAATTATTCATTGGGAAAATTCAAAGTCTGAAATTCCTGATGCTCAATTTAGACATTGCTTTTCTAATAGTGAAGTTCCCATGTGAAATACTAGTTTAGTTCCACAGTTAAAGTGCACATTTAATGACATAAAAATTGCGAGTATAGTAAAAAATAAAAATGTTGAATATAGTCAGAACTAGAATCACGCCTTTTTAAATTTTGTGTTACGGAATGGGATAAGAGCATCACTCTTTGCTGTTCCAACTGAAGTTCGCTGGGTGTCAAGAACTCTCTGCATTCAGTTAAGATAAGAGACAACTACTGGCAGCAAAAATAGCCTACTTAGCGTACATATTTGAATACCTAAATGAACTTAAGAATTCAAGGATTACTTGAGAATATATTCACTTGCATTGACAAAATTCGGCTTGTAAAAAATGTCATGAAAATATCTTCTTTGAAATGTTTGTTGGTGTTGTGATTCGAATCTTGAAAAAGAACTACTATAACCTGTATATCAAATCGAATCCATTTTTATCTTCATTTGATCACATGGGATATTTAAAAAGTGATCTTGTCCTTGAAACGGAATTTAAGAATATCCCGTTATCTCAGTTCCGGGTAACTGCATAAAAGGTACTTTCCATCCATCGGTGGAAAAGCTCTAAAATCTTTCACAATATGCACAAAAAAACAAAGTTCTCCTTCTGTGCTCATTACCAAGAATTTACAGAAATCATCATTGATCATGAACTGCGTGCAGCACTTTCGATTGACCAGAACTCTGTGCACCTCTTTTAGGTCGGAATCAAACCCTACATAAAAAATATTATGTTAGCAGAAACTAGCTTAAATATCTAATAAAGTAAGAAGATAATTTTTAGGGTAAATTAGTATCACTTTTACACAGTGAAACTCGGAAACATCAAAAAGAAACGAGCGCCAAACGATATACGTATACTGACAAGAGTGGATTCTACCTATGATTCAGATACATAAATTCTTAAAACGATTTTGCGCTAACGGTGTACTCATTCTTTTTCAGCTCTGTTACCTTTACTTTATAGAATATACTCCTGATAGTATTGCCTAATAGGTAAGCCTGAAGATATTTAAAATACATAAAATAAAAATGACTCTCTTGTAAGTTCTTTTTTTCAGCACTTCAGTTTGAACGTTTGTGAAGACTGTTAACTTTGATTTGCATTCTATCTGTGTTCTATTTGAGTTAATTAAACTCTCTAACTTGTTAAATAAAGGTTTTATAGTTATTCTAACTCATGATTCTTTAATAAAACTGTGCTGAATACAGAACAGTGTACTCAAACGCCTTAATTGTGTTAAATGCACGACATATCAATAATATACGTATTAATTATGGCAAGAAAAATTGCAGTATTTATTTAACACTTCAAATGCTTCTATTTGTTCATTAAATTAATAGGAGTATTATATTTATGCATAGTCAATAAATCTTTCCCACCTAAAAACTAGCTTAAATATCTAATAAAGTAAGAAGATAATTTTTATAGCGTCTATTTTGTTCAATGAAACTCGGCAACATCAAAAACAAACGAGCGCCAAACGATATATATATATATTGGCCAGACTGGATTCTATCTATGATTCAGATGCAAAATTCTTAAAAAGATTTTGTGCTAACGTTGTACTCATTCTTTTCCAGCTCTGTTACCTTTATTTTATGAAATATGCTCCTGATAATATGTAATCCTAAAGATATTTAAAATTCATAAAATATAAATGAATCTCTTATAAGCCTTTTTTCAGCACTTCAGTTTAAATGTTTGTAAAGACTGTTAACTTTGATTTGTATTCTATTTCTTTAATAAAACTGTGATAAACAGAGAACAGTATACTCAAACGCCTTACTGTGTTAAATGCACGACATATCAATAACATTCGTATTAATTATGACAGGATAAAATTGCAGATACAGTGTCTCACAAAAGTGATGGGACACTTGTGCTTTACAAAAGGAAACCGTAATAAAATAAATTAAAAAAACATGTAAAATTTTTTTTGTGTGTGTTTCATACTTAAATTTAGTAACAATTATTACATAACATACATTTTCTCAAAATATTAAAATATTAATTTAATAAAAATACAATTGTTTAGAACGGAGCAAAAAATGGCTCACATAAGTGATGGGACACCATTAGACTATGCAACAAAAATCGTCTAAAAATATTTTTGAGGGCTTTTATTTTTACTCAAAAGCAATTGGCAATAATTTATAAAATCGTCTGCATTATTTCTTTCCAGTTTGCTTTGGAATTTTTGTGTTTTTTAGCTCTGTGCAGCCATGAATGCTAAACGAAAAGAAATTTTGCTTGAAATTCGAAAATTAGTTATTAATTTGCATATTGAACGTGGAAAATCTATTAGAGAAACTGCTGAAACAGTTAACTTGAGTCATTCAACAGTTTTCAATATCATTAAACGATATAAAAAGAATCATATGATTCAGGATAAAAGAAGACCTGGCCGACCATCAAAGCTATCCAATGGAATAAAGCGAATTATCGTTCGAAATATTAAAAAAAATCCAAGAATGAGTGCTCCTAAAGTTGCTGCTGATTTACAAGCATTATATGGAGTAATTGTTAATCCTGAGACTATTAGAAGAGTAATTCGATCTACTGGATATCACGGTAGAGCAGCCAGGAAAAAATTCTTCGTAAGTGAAAAGAATAGAAAACTCAGACTGGCTTTCGCAAAATCCAACATAAATAAGAATTTTGATTACTGGAATGAAGTTATATTTGCTGATGAGAGTAAATTTAATATATTTGGTTCTGACGGTAGAATCTTGGTGTGGAGAAAACCCAGGGAAAAATTTCGCAAACAGAACTTGGTGCCAACAGTAAAACATGGTGGAGGAGGAGTTATGGTATGGGGGTGTATGTCGTCCGCTGGAGTTGGTAATCTTGTTTTTATTGACAGTATAATGGATCAGTACAAGTATATTGGCATATTAAATCAAAATTTGAAATCTTCAGCACGAAAATTGAACCTTCATAACGATTTTAAATTCTACCAGGACAATGACCCCAAGCACACTGCTTTGAACGTTAGACTCTGGCTGCTGTATAACTGTCCTGAAATAATAAAAACACCACCACAATCTCCAGACTTAAATCCCATAGAGAATATTTGGCAAGAATTGGAATCAAGAATTCGCAAACACACCATTTCTTCAAAACAACAATTAAAATCGGTGCTTCAAGAAGAATGGGGTAAAATCACTCCAGAAATCACAAAAAAATTATTCGAATCCATCCCAAGAAGATTAAATCATGTTTTAAAAGTAAAAGGAAATCCAATAAAATATTAAAACCTTTTAAAAAGTAAAATTTTTGGATAAATATTTGGTGGAAAAGTAAGTGTCCCATCACTTATGTGAGCCATTTTTTGCTCCGTTCTAAACAATTGTATTTTTATTAAATTAATATTTTAATATTTTGAGAAAATGTATGTTATGTAATAATTGTTACTAAATTTAAGTTTGAAACACACCCAGAAAAAAATTTTACATGTTTTTTTAATTTATTTTACCACAGTTTCCTTTTGTAAAGCACAAGTGTCTCATCACTTTTGTGAGACACTGTAGTTATTTAATACTTAAAATGTTTCCGCTTTTTTTCATCAAATTAATAGAAGTAGTATATTTATGTATAGTCAATAAATATTTTCCATCCAATTCATTTTACTTTTGTATTTTTACGTCATAATTTTATAAGGTAATGTTCTAAACATTTAATCACAGTTTCACTCAACCAAATCTAACAGTTTAGTTTATAAATACGACATAAAAACTATGCCAAATATCATTTGCTAAGGAAGTATGCATTTCATTTTGTTTGTGTCATTTATTTCCTCGTTTATAACAACATAGGAAGGCTATCTGAGACTAATATCTAACTGGAATATTTATGTATCATAATGCAAAAATATTTGAAAGGGATAACTTATTAACTGAGTCTTTGGTATGAAATAGAAGTGATTATTCATATTAATAGGTGAATGTTACTTCATAGTGTGTCGTGTTTATTATTTGTACTTGCTAGTTGTACCGTGAGATTATTTATGCTCTTGACGTGTGCCAAGATAGAGAAAAGATTGGAAAGCACTGGAATATACGATTTCATCTGATATTAAGTCCTTTAAACATAAAGTGATTAGGAGCTCATCAAAGCAAGCATCGCAGTGAGCTCCAGAAAAAATTACGACTTGCATTTCTAACGCATTCTGCTCTAAATAAAATAAGCATTGAAAAAAATAATTGCAGAAAGGATAGACTTTTAGAAAGTAAAAGATTTCTTGAAATCTCATATAATCTTCAAATTTTAGTTTCTCTTCAGTTTATCTCATATTTCGTTTCAAATCTGAGTTTTAAATTTTTATTAATTTATTACATAAAGGTTTAGTTTACCTAAAGATTAGAAAAACTCGGGAGCACAAGCATAAACTTGAATAAAATAGAGCTTATATGAAATCAAATATTAAATTACTTTTCTTTTATTTCTCCTGATTTTTATAAATCTTCCGTGTATTTTAACGAAAATGATTTAATTCATATTTGCTGATAAATTAAATAAATGTGGTAACGTTTTCCTTTAGATTTAATGTTATTTTATTTAATAATTAGGCGTTCTATTATCATTTTTCCATTTAACTATAAATTTAATTTTAATATATTTTCTCCCTTTTTAAATGATTGACATAAAACGTATACAAAATCTGAACATTAGTACATACTTTTCAATAGCATTAAATCTTTAGAAAAACTTTAAAAACTTCCAAATAAATATCTAGTTTTTAATACTAAATTTCTTTGACAAAAAAAAAATAGAACATCTCATAAATTAAGAATTGATCAGTAAATTTAATTACGTGTTTAAAATTAATTAATAGGTAGAAATTATGCATTATGTAAACATACGATTTTTATGCATAAAATAATAAAAAATGTAAAAAAGAGAGCTGACCTAGTAATTTTTTTCCTTCTTCTGAAAATTTGATACTGAGTATCTTTTAAATTTACTCAAAATTTGATCTCGTTGTGTAAACACAGACATCTCAGTCACAATCTTCGACTCCCTGCCCCGTCTCTTCCTGTATTGAAAAAAAAAGTAAAAAGGCGAATAATCTACTTGGAAAAGAAAAGAATAAATAACACAACTTATCGGACACTAGACAAAATACTAGACAGGCACACGGAAATCCTACCTGCTACAGCGTCGGAGGCGACGTCACAGCGAATCAAGCGCCGAATAAAAATAAAATCAAAACAGTTTAAAACTTAAAAACTTTTATCCATATCGGAGACGCTTTGTGATTGGTAGGGTTGAGTGTATCCCGTGACGTCACGAAATGTCCCCGGAACGTCATAAATACGAAGAGGGTCCACAGAGCGGGAAAAGCTTAAAAGCGCGGCGCTGCGGGCAAATGGGGACTTTTCTTTCCCGAAGTAAATTCAGAGCACCGCTCCCGTGTCACAGAGTACGACGGAATAGGCTGATAGTAGCGGTGGGGGTAGAGAAAAAGCACGTGCTCATCGCCTCTTTCCTTTTTTTCGTAACTTCACCGCCCGCAGTTGCATGTGTTACCGAGTCAGGTAGATAAAAGACTAAAGAGAAAGTAGTCGCAAATTATCCTCTCCTCAGTGCAGTTCAACTTTTGTTTCGTCATTGCGGAAACAAATCTTTTAACTATTTTGGGATTCGGATCGGAATCCTCAGAATTCAAGCCAAGCCTTCTTCTCTCAGCCTGTTTATCGAAATTTTTTTAATTTCGTTAACTACTACACAAACTTGTAATATTTCTATGGAAATAAATTGTTCGGTTCCATGGTCCTAAAACTAGCCTCACTCCCGATGGAGCATGACTTTGAGCTGAATTCTCTGGATGAAAATCTGAAACGAGAAATAGAGGGCCATCATTTGTCAGAGAACAACATTAACTGTTGCGGAAATACCGACCATCGCGGAGTTCAAGTCAATCTAATGGAGCAGCATCTTCAACAACACCAGCCTGGCGCTGGTGTTTTTCAGTTTCCTGGCGTAGAAATGCTTTGCCCTGCGGTAGGCTCGCTGCCAGGAGGGGTAAGACGCTCCGCTGTGCTTACTGCTAGTACGCCGGGATTCACGCCAGACTACCACCACCCAAGTTTGCCGCAGTCGCCGCCGTCGGTTGATGCCGTACCTTCCGACAGTCCTGCCATGCAACCAGACGGTCGGACAAATCTAGTGGATGAAAATATGATGTGGCCATTAGATCTCCGAGCAGATATATCCGAAATGGACAATTGGATGATGCGACGTAGCTTTGGAGATATTTTAGTCGCACAAAATCTCGAGGACCATCAACAACAAGCCGTAACATCTGTTATTCAGCAGCACATTCAACAGCAGCAACAGCAACAACAGCAAAAACTGAATGGTTGTATGAATGGATACGGAGGCAGCATCGAATCCGGTCCACCATCATCACTGTCTGGTGGCTCTTTCACAGGCAGCGATGACTGCGATTCCTTGACAGACATGCCATCTCCATCGTTTAATCAAGTATCAAATGGAAGTGGAGGCAATGCTGTTAGTAGGGCAATGTTAAGAATGGACCCCAGTAGCGAACCAGATGCTGGTTTGACCGATGATCAACTCATCCATATGTCTGTCCGGGACCTTAATCGCAGACTTCATGGCTATCCACGAGAAGTGATTCAACGCATTAAACAGAAAAGACGGACTCTTAAAAACAGAGGCTATGCTCAGAACTGTCGAACAAAGAGGATAGCTCTGAAGTGTCAGTTAGAGAAAAATAATCGTTGTTTGAAGGCTGAGCTTGAAAGGCTTATGCAGGAAAAAGAAATTGAAAGGCAAGAAAAAGAACGAGCTTATCAGGAACGAGACAGAGCTTTACAAGAAAGAGACTATTTCAAACAACAATTGAAACAGCTGTTCAGGTCCAGAGAATGTTCACAACAAGGATCTCTGTCGTCTAGTTTGTCCAACACAAACGCCAGCAGTCCAAGTTCGCCTGAATTCTATATGTGACACCAAGCGCTAGAGATGGTAAAGGAATGGCAGTGATCAACAGGTGAGTTTACTGAAATTTTGAGTTTCATTAGATTAGATGAAATAATTTAGAAATGATAAGTTTTAATTTGTATGTAAATGTAAAATGCCAGTGCTTATACTTCAGTAATTCATAAATATAACATCATAAGTGTTCATTGCCTATGTTAATTTACAATAGGAACAGTTATTATTTTGATTACAGTAAACTGACTTTTTATGCAAAAATCTTTATGTGATAAATTGTATTTAACAGGTAACATAGCAAACACCTACTGGTCAAAAATTTGAAAATTATATTTTCTTTCCTGTCTTGTTTTCTTTTCTTCTTCTTTTCACTTTTTGTTTAAATTAATAAATTGTATGAAAATAAAAGTGTTAAAAATTTTGAATAATAACATCTTATTACTTAAGTTCAACTTTCCTGAGCTATTAGGTACGAACATGAAATATATAAATTTAATATGTTTTTATAATAGGGAAACATATTTTTAAATTTAAGTGCAAATTTTTCAACAAGAAAAGAAAAACCTACTTGTAACTAATCTTATTAATCGAAATTATTTTCTGGTACCATCAGAATATAAGGATTGTTCCATTTAAGGCCTACCAATTAGATACTTTTTATAAAAGAAATTTACTTATTTATAAAATTTTCAGGGAAGCTTTCTGTATTAATGATTCTTGAGAAATCTAATCCAATGAGAGGAGGAAATTAACATTTATTACATTTCTCACTGTAGCGTTTAGAAATGTCGTTTATTATGTTTATTTAAAATAAATCGTAAACTAAATTGTAGGAAACTGTATTCTATTTCGCTTCGTTATAATGAAAATCATTGTAATCATACAGATTTAAACAAAATTATCCGTTGATCATTGCTTTTAGAAGAGTATGATTGAGTATGATTGCTATGGAATCGAGTACAGTACTAAAAATACAAGAGAATTAAAAATCTTGGAAATTTGTATTTGCTGTATAAAATTATATTACGTGTTAAACTGCCCATAAAAATTTTCAAATAAAAAAATGCATTTTAAACAATAAAATATATAAGTGGAAAAGTTATGATTGTCAAAAATTGAAGAAATCCATATTGAAAAATAAAAAATGTAAGTGGGAAAAGTTGAAAAAAAATTGCGAAAGTTATGAAATGAATACATGTGGTAAAACAAAATGTACCTTATGTAATTTTTAACGTGTTTTACTTTCGCTGAATAAACTTTTATTTGATTATTTAGTCAAATAAAACTCAAATGATATTTTTGTAGTTTTATAAGCAGAAAGTTTTATTTTAAATTTGTATATTAATTTAAATTTTGAAATTTAATAATTTATAAACATTAATACACGAATTAATTATGCTAATAGATTCGAAGTAACAGATGTGCTACATTTTAATGAAAGTTTTTATAATCACGTTTAATTTCTGTTTATGAAAATTCCACGGAATTTTATTTGAGGATAAGAAACACTCAAAATCAATCGTTTCTTTTGCCTTCACGATTTGCGTTAAGTGTTAATTTAAATACATTTAAATATGTATTTGGTAATCAAATATTCTATTATTAATTTAGCATTGAAGCTTGTTTGGTTGATTCCATTTATTTAAATAAACAAAACACTTTAAAATATAATTTTAAAGTATTTATAGTTTTACTTAAAAAACATTTCTTACATCTGTGCTGTTGATGTGATTGCTTTGAAAGGTACAATATACAATTAATTAAAACACTTTAGTGAGCATACTCATTTTTAGCCCAATGGGGTGGTTGCCCAGAAGGGGTATTAGTCTCAAAACGGCATTTTGTGGCGTTTCGCTACAAATGTCAAGTCGTTTTTTAAATTGTTGTCGCCAAATATTATCAACCTATATTATATTTAAAAAAATTAAATAATGAAGAATCTGCATGAATAAGTATGTTTCTCTAACTGTGAAAAAACAACGGTACCTTGATCCATCAAATTTGGAGCAACGTAATTCTCCACCCGAATATGGAGCCCCGAATTTTGAATTTCGAATTTGTTTTTATTATCTATTTCATATTTCGTATAACTTTAACGAAATTTTTATTAACAAATTCAACGATTTCAAAGCGAGCAGTGGCAACACTGTACGGGAAAAAAAAACATTTTTATCCCCACCGCACGATACTGCCTGTCGGAAATTCTAAAGATATGCTGTTTTCAAATATTTTGTGATATTGTTGTTAAATTGAATTTTATGTCATTTAAATGAGAAGAACATGATATCTAATAAATAAATGAATAACAAAGCGAAACAAAGCGTTAAAGAAGTCCCTTTGGGCGTAATATAAAATCTGAAAGCTTTCGGATTTTTTAAATTTTTATGTCATTTTTCTTGTTGTTATAAAATATGTAAACATAATTTTGTTTGCGCATTTTATGTAATTTACATTTTGCATGTTTAGCTCGAAGAATTTTGCCGGAAATGCAAAAATTCAGATTATATTTTAAATAACTAATGCTTCTGAGAGTCAAGTGTTCTGAGAGCAGAATTTTAGTATTATTAGAATGAATATAATTGAATATGCATATTTATAGAAAAACTGGGACTAGAAACTACGTACAAATATATGAATAAACGTTTTAGTGAAGTATAATTTATTACATTTTATTAATGTACAAATAGAGCCTTCCTATTTTTGTATCATTATGCAAAGAGATTACACAACTATGCTTTATATTTATAACAATACCGTAGTAATTAAGTCGTTTTTTAGATGCCAGTTTCTAAAAACTTTAAAAATAAAATTTTAATTTTTTAAAAACATTGTTAAATTTACTTTGACGAATTTGGATTCTTTTTCAAAATACTAAAGGTTTATATTGCTAAAATTCATCACACTGAGACAAAAGCCTTGCATTAGAACAATTTCTTTAAAAGCATCTAAATGGATTGACAAAATTAGAGCTACGCTTCGTAATGTAGGTTAGGAGCGCGTTCTTGTGAGAGTTTCACCTATATCTATTTTTATCTGTTCGAAAGAGTCTTCGCGTGGAAGTAAACATTTAGATGGAATGTGGAAGCTTCATCGATCAGTTATGAAATTTTTTTAATTATGAAAGACAGTAAGTTATTAAGAGGTTTTGTTATTAATTGCAGTTTTGAAACAAAAGCCATTGTTAAAAATACAGATTATTCTCTGAAAAATAAAAATTCTTTTAATTTCTGGGTTAGAATTGGGAATATAAACTGCCTTTTTGTTTACCATTTCCCTTTAATAAAAGAGTTATTTTTAATTTGACTATGTGTCCTGAGTTATGCTCACCGTATACTACACCGTCATTTTATGATACAATGCAAATTCACTGCAGTGAAAATTTGTAGGTAGAAACATATATCATTCCATATAATATGAGAAATTAAAATTCTTTGATGTAATGATTTTTTTATAATTAAATATAATATATTCAATGTAAATTAAATAAAATGCAGAAAATAACAGAATTAATATTGATGATATGCAACTGAAAATTTAGTAACTTGTTTTACAAATAGTATTATTAAAAAAAGGTTACCTAATATATTATAAATTAATTATAATGCTTTATACTTTTTTTTAATAAAACTGTTAAAAAAAGACTCAAGCTTTGGAAATTTGTGGCCTTGCACCTGCTAATAAGAACCATAAAACAACAATATCAAGCGAATTCTAAAAGGAAATTTGTAAAAATAATATTCTCAAATTCTATTCTATTCTATTACTATATTCTGCTTTGTAAATATTCTATTCTACTATATAAAACTACCAAATTTTATGGAAAACCACAAGGGAAAAGATCAAAATTTTGTAACTTTTATTTGATTTAAAAAAAATTTAAATGCATATGAAAGTCCCATGAAAACTAAATTCATGAAAAAATCCATAATGTAAATGGGTATGAAGCAATTTTATGCATGTACTAAATTAAATAGGGAATTGTCAAGGACATAAATTAAGAAGCTTTTTCAATGTCAAAAAATTTTGAAAATAATTTCATTGTATATGAAAGCTTTCAGATTTTACATTACTCCCAAAGGGGGGTTTTTTAACGTTTGCGCGTTACCTTTATCTATTAAATATCATGTTCTTCGTATTTAAACCATGAAATTCAGTTCAACAGCAATATCTTAAAATAATTTTAAAATGAGCATATCTTTAGAATTTCCGCTACACAGTCTCACGCGCTGGAGATAAAAAAACTCTTTTTTCCGTATACTGTTGCTATTGCTCGCTTTAAAATAGTTGAATTTACTAATCAAAAGTTCGTTAAAGTTTGATAAAAGATGAAATCGATAATAAAGCAAATTCCAAATTTGGGTTCCTAGATGCCTATATTCGGGGGGAAACGTAGATTATTCAAAATTGGATGGCTCTTGATACCGTCGTTTTATTACAATGCGAGAAAAACACATACATTTATGCAGATTCTTCATTATTTAATTTTTTTAAATGTAATATAGGGTGATAGTATTTGGTGGCAACAATTTGAAAAGTGAAACAACGCTCTTAGTGAATCAACCAAACCGAAATTAATAGTCCTTCAGGGAAAATTGCCTCTTTGGACTAATAATAGGTAAATCTTCAAAGATCAAGTCAAAGAATAAAAAATCTGTCTATAAACTTTGAAACCCGGAAGTTCTGAGCGCGTAATTTATTAATTAAATAAACATATTTTAAAGTATGATTTTAGTCATCGTAGAAATTTTAACACTTTTCTTTTACTTTATTGTTATGAAAGTCTGATATCTTGAAAAGAAAAACACCTGTAGTTTAATTTTTAAAAAGTTAAAAAATGACACCGTGTTTTCCATAATTCAAAGTCTCTAATACTTTATATTTTCAACAACGAACAAACTAAAATATCTTGGTATTTAATAAATATCTTTCTTACCTTTCCCGATTTTATACCTGATTTGTCATAAAAAGCCGTTCAGGTGTTCGCCCTGCATTTATCTGTTCTTACCTTTTATTTCCACACTTACTTTTAGTAAAAGATTTTTACTTCATTTGATTGTGTTTCCAGAGTTATCCTCATTAAAGTAGATATCATCGCTTTACAATGCGGCACAAATCGGTATCATCCGTATTCTGAATGAAAAGTACATAAATTTTACGAAAAATACTACGAATGCAAATTAGAATAATTAAATATTTTTAAGTTTTTAACAAATGAATGTAACCTTTCTCCGAGTAATCTAAAAAGAAATTTGTGGAAGTTATAAATGCGATTGATGCATCAATTACTTCAGAATATAGGTTCAATCGTGTCCGACTGAATGAGATCTCTGAACGCTGATGATTCGATTCCTGGCTAAAGGAATAAATGCATGGTGTTTCGTAATTTTATTGTATATGAAGTAAAATACGAGCCAGCCAATTTACTGAAGGAAGTTCTTCATGAAGGTGTTCTTCTCTTTTAAGCAGAAAATCTGCGCATGTTTTACCATGGTTAAAGTAAACTAGCTTGAAATAAAGGTATTTTTTAAAATTGCCTCAATTAAAATATTCTTCAGTATTCATTAAAAATTAAATTTACATTAATTAATAAAAATGAAATTTTTATACTATTGAAGCGTTTAGTTTAATCATGTTATAATATTTTAGGAGGTGTAGCTCCTGCAGGCCGTCTAAGGTGATTTTCCTATCATCCAAACTTTAATTGCGCTTCCCTTCTTTTCTTTCATACTGGGATGTTTCAAGAAGTGCAGTATTAAAATTTATATGTGAGAATGAAACCATTGTTCAAATGGCGAGTGATAATCTTGTTTCAATTTAGAAGCAGCAAAATTAACAAGCATTTTGGCTCACGTCATTCCATTAGCACGTCAAAAATAGTTTGAAAGGTGTTTTAAAATGCCTCTGGTATGAAAGTTTTATCAAATTTTAAGTGTTCTTTTCATAAAAGACTTTTCCTGTAAATATTCTATCAACAATTATCGAGAGTTTCTTCTCTGTCCTAAATTTCAAACACCGCACAGTCAGTCTGGGAACAAATTCTTGTATATTGTAAACTACAGAATACTAACTAAACATTAATGTATGCTTTATAAAGAGTACTTTAAAATTGAGAGAATAAATATTAATTTTACATTTATTTATGTTAAAACAGTGACTTTAAGATTTTATGTTAAAAATACTTGGCCGTAGGATTTTACATTAAAACAAACGCGATTTTATTATTTACAGTTGAATCTTTTTTTAAGCTGCTAAGAAATATAAACTAATTAACTAATGTTTAAGAATTTCCGACTACATTCGGATCAAAATGGTCTTTTAAGTAATCACAACTGACACTGCATCAACGCTATAACACCTGTATTCAGTTACTAAACTCTTATCCAGATATGTGTTGGGCAGGCTTAAACAAAATGGTGAACATATATTACGTAGAATAATTAAGAAACGAAACTTAGAAAGTGCTGTTTCAAACTTGGCCTCAAGCGATATTCGGAAATCAAAATATGACGATTATTATTTACATTTTGGTATCTGTCTTTTGATAAATATCGTAAAATCACTCGTAATTTTCTGAAGACTTAGCACATAAAGACTAACTGTCCTTAGCATTTACTACATCTATTTTTCTCCCTCTCCTGAAATATTATCTGGATTACGTGTAGAATGAGTTTTAAAAACAATTTTGTTTAATTAAATGGTCTCAGACTTTCTGTCAATAATTTGTCTGAATAAAGTATTTTTTACGAATACAAAACTGTACCATTTTTACAATTTTTCGTGTATGAATAGAAAGCTATTCTTGTCCAGATTCACGTTTTCATTTTTAAATATTCCATTGATTTTAGCTATCTAGTACAGTTATAAGGTATTTTCTCCCTCTTTTCCGCATGCCTTTGTGGCGTAACTGGAGAGAACACCCACTCGTAATCGAGAGGTCATGAGTTCGAGTCCACTGCGGATATCTTAAATTTCCTGACATCAGAAATTCTAACTATCTTTACACTGGCGGGCGAGCAAAAAAACGTAATGACTGATAATTCGGCACCACAAGGATTTGGCGATTGGATTCCCTAACCCACAACCGTCTTGTAAACGAAGGAGTATATATATGGTATTTTCTCCTCTTTTTTGCTTGCCTTCATGGTGTAACTGGAAGAACGCTCGACGCGTACTCGGGGAATCCGGAGATCTAACTGGATATGAGGCTGCACATTTTTTACGTTGTTGCATCGATATAACCTAATGACTCAACACAGCAACAAAATAAAAGATATACCTAAATATTTCTGTTAAAAATACCTGATGCTCTTAATGTATAGTTGCGTTAAAAAGAATTCATTATATTTATTATTAATTCATATTTTTTTATTATCATTCAGAACTGAAATATGTCTTTATTCATTCATTTATGAATGGGAAGTTACTCATTCTTTATCCAGATTCATGGATTAAGTTTTAAAGCTTTTTAGCCCAAAGGGGAAATTTGCCCTAAAAGGATATTAATTTCGTTTTGGCATTTTGCATCGTCCACTATAAAACGGCGTTTCACTAGTCCTGTATTATACTTAAAGAAATTAAATAATGAATAATCTGCATGAATGTATTTGTGTTTCGCGCGCTGTGAAAAAACGGCAGCACCTAGAGACATCCAATTTTGAATAACGTAGTCCTCCCCTCGAATATGGGCACTTGGAAGCCCAAATTACGAATATGTTTTATTATCTATTTCATATTTTGTAAGACTTTAACGAATTTTTGATTAACAAACTCAATGATTTCAAAGAGAGCAATGGCAACACTGTACGAAAAAAAAAGAACATTTCTATCTCCAGCGCGCGAGACTGTGTATCGGTTATTCTAAACGCATGTACATTTTCAATATTTTGTAATATTTCTGTTGAATTTAATATTACGGTTTAAGTGCCAAGAACATGACATTTTATTAACAAAGGCAACACACAAGCGCTTCTGTGGACGTAATATAGAACCTGAAAGCTTTAAGATTTTTTGTTTTGTCATCGAATTAAACCGAAACGTTAAAAATATCACGTGATTATTAGTGATTCGTCAGTTACCCGTCTTGCTGTTTATTTGATTTAACTACTAACGGCGATTAATAACAAATTAAAAGATGCAAAGTGAAGTTGGTTGTTTAAATTTTTATTTTAACTTTGGTAATTAATTTATCCGCGGATTATTGCTAGCCTTTGCTTTCCAATAAAAGAATTTGCAGTTTTGGTTATTTCTTCATAATTAATTTCGTTTCTGGGTAATATTTAATTTTCATTTGTTGCGACGAATTTATAATCCGTAAGAAACTTTACAAAAGGGTCTTCGAACTAGTGACCCGCGAGTTTATTTTTCGTGGTCTTCGAATTCTTAATAAAAAGAAAATAATCATGTTTTCTTAACAAAAGACAGCAAGTTAAATTCTACAACGAACACATTGCAGTGATTGGAAAATATTTGAAATTCAGAAATGAAAAGTTAATTAACAATATATATACGGGAAGTATAGTTTAGTAAATATACGTAAGTATATATGTTTGTAAGTTTGAATATATTATACGTTTTCTTTTTCAATAATATACGTATAATATATTTTCACAGGCATGATGCCTGAGTCGAAGAATTGTTTTCTCGTCCTTCACTGACAGACAGGAGTAGATGAGCGAGTTTTATCGTTACCGTTACAGCGGCAAGCAGGCGTACGCTGAAACAAACTCAGCACGCTGGTGGCTGAAGAGATGCATCGGCGCAATATATGAAGGTGTGTCGAAGACGTGTTCGACGAGCATAAGGAGCACTTTTATAGAAAGTGGCCCGCGAGTTAAAGGAGTTTGACATCTCTACTTGATAACATAGCGATATTTCTTTTTTTTTCCAAGAAATCTGAAACATGAAACGTATATTTCATATTCTTTATTAAAATTTTCTGTGAACATTTTCCTTGAACACTGAAATGAAAATCGGCAGCATAATTGAAATGTAAATTTCTATGTTTCATATCGATGCAAAACAAAGTAAAAAAACGTATTTTCTTAAAGAACGTTGGAAACGTTTATGTATCTTTTACGCAAAATCAGAATCATTTACTATTTGGCAAATTTTAAAAGTCTTGATGGCTTAGGTTTCCTGTAATCTTAAGAAATAAAATGATTAAACATCAACATTAGGAATTCTTTCATTTAAAAAAAGTCCTTTTGGTAGTTTCAAATGATCGTTTGCAAATATCTTACGCTTTCCGTGATATCTAGATTTCAAACCTAAGAATATTAAGGTTTGAATAAATATTATTATAAATTTAGATTAATATTGGAAAGATTATTCCTAGGCTAACAATGTCGAATGAATAAAAATTACCAAAGAAAAATAAATACTTTCTTTCTAAAAATTTCTTTCTTTTATTTCTACGTAAACAATTTAATATCAAAGCGCTAGTAAGACTTAATTACTTAAAAGCAGACTGTTCTATAAGTATGCCAAGAGATTAAGTTGTATCTGAATTTGAATTTAGATTTTATATTTGCCATTATGTAAACGAGTCTCAAATATTAACGCTTAGAATATTTAACAGATCAGCAATGGCTAAATGACTAAAATTGAGAAACTGTACCACTTTAGTATAGAATTCGTATCTCAGTGATGACTATTTGCATAGGGTTTTCCGTGACTTCACCAGTTTATAGCTGAAGTACCAGCCAGTATCTTAAATTATCCCCCCACACGTTCACCTCTTCTTATGCAGAAGATCCTCGTAAACTTTGCCGTAATAGGTCTTCAATATGGAAAGGTGTAGTGTAAGGTAGGTTAGATTAGATAGGTTAACGGATTACAACAAAATTTTATTCGAGACATATCTACCTGAGTGCAGGGCCACCTTCATGGAGGAATGACGTAAGGAAACCGGTTCGTTCCCGTTATGCTTGAGAAAAACCGATAATCAGATTGGTGAAAGTCGTTTCTTGAAGAGAAATTTTCCTGTCCACCGTTTCTGTAGACAACGAACATGAAATCAATTATTTTCATCATAAATTCTAAAAACAAATAATGAAAAACGCTATCTTAGAAAAACTGACGGGACTGATTTGGGATTCATCATCAGTCCAATGTTAATTTTCTGCAAAATTTCGTTTTAAAAGGAAAAACGGCCTTATACAGAAGCATGTTTTTCTGTGCGATTACCGGCAGACGAAGCTAGAAAGCATTATCGGCTGATCCTATAGCGACATTATATAACACGTAGAGCACGTAGACACGTAGAAAATAGTCTGTAAGCAGAGACGCATCTCGTGGATTTCACAGCTGTGATTTAAATCAGTGACCATTAGCAGTATTATAAACGTTTAAACCCAAACAGAGCTGGCCGCTTTTACTGTAACCCTTGATATTCGATCCTAATAGATTGACGTCCCTGGCAGACAGCTTGCATGCATTTTCCCGTAATTTTTCCCTTCAGCTAAACCTTTTGCACATTCGAGTAAAAATTGATTAATCTGAACTTTGACTCTGATTTCGTAGACAAAACGACTTATGAAACAATATAAACTTACCAACTTTTATGTAGCTGAAATAAATAGCATACAAGTTTACATTATACATTTCAAGTTTACATTACTTCTTTTTTTGCCATTCGTAAAAACGTAAGATAATTATTCTTTCAATATTTAATCTGGCTGTTATTATTGAATAAACTAAACTATTTTAAACCAATAGATGCAGTTTTCAAAAATATTATTTTAAAAATTTTTAATCTGATCGATTTACATAAAAATGCATTTAATTCGTGATATGTCTAATTGAATATTGTTATCAAGTTATATTATGCATATTTTTCACTTTTTAAATATATATAAGAGTCGCTTTCCCATGTTAGTCTAAATACATATCCTTAAAAGTACGAACTTTTTCAGATTTTTTTTTCCTGTTTATGTAAGCATGTGCTTGCTTACGAAGTAAATAATACATAGAAAAACACTGTGTACTTAAATATCAAAGTAATAAATCTTTATGGACTGTGAAAAAAAATAGCTTTTTTTAATTTTTTTTTTCTTATATTTGGTGTAGTAGAATAAATGAGATCTGATTTCGAGAGAAATCATTTAAAGCAAATACTGGTCCCCCAGTGGTTGGCACAAGTTGCTAAACGCGAGAATTTCGACCAGTGTCAAAGTGCATGAGAGTTTTCATGTTTTTGCTCATACGTAAAGTGAGTGCTCCTTTAGAAAGTCCCCCCACGAAGGCATCCTTTTCCATAGGCAGACAGCCTTCATGTACTTTACTATAATTCAAATTTAAATAAAATGTAGAAACCAGAAGCAAAAACGTTTATAAGGATATGACCGTTCATTTTAAATAAGGCAAAACATTCAGGTGATAACAACTAAGTATGGAATATCTTCGTAGAGGACTTTGCAAGGGAAACTACCTCACATTTATGCTACGTATGAGGAAAACTACGAAAGCACTTGTGCAGCCGAATTTACCCGGACACAAATGCTGTTCGATCTATCTCAGAATTCAACAGTTTTAACCGTTTAGGCACTACTAAGACCATGAATTAATTACAAGTTATTATTAATGAAACTTGAATAAACTGAAAGCCCATAAATTCTGTAGCTATTGTACAATTAGTTTATCTTGATAAAACAGCTTATATTGAATCCATGAATCCGCAAATGAATCGTTTCCATATTTTCAACTCAAATTCCTGTCCCAGTTTCCTCTCTTTAACCGTTTACACATCTTTTATAATAAAAGCATATCAAAGGAGTCATCTCATAGCACGGGATGCATATCCATATGTCTCTAAATCTAAAATTGGAGAAAAATTTTTTCCAACTCTTTCATATAATAAAATTCCTATTTATTTCTATTAATCTATAATTATGCTTTAGATCATCGGTTGTAGAATCAAGAATTCAAAACAAACGAGTTGCGTTCATTCCGTATTCTTCGAGGAAAGTGTATGCCCCTGATGAACGTATTTTATTGAAATTTGAAGAAACATGGGCAAAAAGCATTTCCCACGATACGAAAAAGTAGTGCATGCTGTCGTGGTGCAACTACAAGATGAGAATATTCATCATTTACCGTTAAATTTAGCGCAATTTAGTATTATTTCTTAGAACCAAAGGCGATTTTTCTGCTTCGACGTTTATGTTATACTATATATTTAAGGTTGCCTAATCTTTTCAAAGTTCCATATAATAGTGCTCTCTACGTTTAGGACAAAGTATCTATCTTTTCTAAAAATTTGAAGCAAGGCTGAAAATAAAGTTAAGGTATTTTTAAAGGCTGTAATTAAAAAAAAATCTGAAAGGTTTCAGATTTTAAATTACTTCCAAAGGGGCGTTTTTTTAACGCTTTGTGTGTTACCTTTATTTATTAAATATCATGTTCTTCGCACTTAAACCATAATATTCAGTTCAACAATAACATCGGAAAAATAATTTTAAAATGGCCATATCTTTAGAATTTCCGATACACAGTTCCGCGCGCTGGACATAAAAAGATTTTTCCCCCGTAGAGTGTTGCCATTGCTCGCTTTTAAATCAAATCGTTGAGTCTGTTCATAAAAAATTTGTTAAAGTTTTACAAAATATGAAATAGATAATAAAATAAATTCCAAATTTGGGCTTCCAGATGCGCATATTCGGGTGGAAACGTTATTCAAAATTGGATGGCTCTAGGTACCGTTGTTTTATCACAGTTGAAGAAATATACATACGTTTATGCAGATTCTTCATTATTTAATTTCTTTAAGTATAATACAGGGAGATAACATTTGGTGGTTAGAATTTGAAAAGTGAATCGGACATTTATAGTGAATCAACGCATAATCGCAAAACGGAAACAATAGTCCTTCAGGGACAGAAGCTCCTTTGGACTAAAAATATTTTGCTTTTGAAATTTTTTGGGGGCGGGGGTGACAGGGGTATTATAGTTTTTTTCTTGTGCAGCATATTTAAAAAAGGAAACAGGAAACATTTCAAACTATATAATTCAAAAACATTAGCCATTTAATACTTTATGGCGCTGAAAAAACGTTTTCTTTGCTCTGGTCTTTTCAGTTGTTTAAGTGTAACAGAATAAGTGCTTAAGCAAAGAATAAATAAAGCAACTTCATTGTACTGCTAGCATTTATTTTAAACTGAAATTATATAAAATTCGAAATTATTTCAAAAGCTTGTATGAATGTCATAGGAATAAAACAGTGTTTTCTCAGTTTGATTCGATCAAAACACTTAGATAACTATAGCCTACCGGAAAAAGAAATACTTTTTCGTACAAGAATAGAATGCACTTTGAAAAATATGAAATCAAGTACATGCATTGTGAAATTATAATATATCCGAGCAGAAATGCGAAAGGCTTGGCTTTTATAACAACTTTGGATACTGCGAACTTTCTAAATTAATAGAAAATTTCTTTTTTAAGTCTAATTTTCTAAAAATGTTTTTATAAAATTTAGAAAAAAAATAGATTTTGAACAGTTTTTAAGTACTAGTTCGTGCTACGAAGTATCTGAATTGATTGTTCTTTATTTTCCCTTTCCGTTAGAAAATGAACTTATGCATGAATTAATACCATGTATAAACACCAACAGTATTCAAAATACTATGAATTAAACTTGTTTACGTCACTAATTATGCCAACATCAGTATTAACTGTACCAGAGGAACGACATTTTCACCCCTAAGATAAATCAACGACTGAGTAATATAATTGGTTAGTTGGTTGTACATGAACGCGTTTACTGTAATCAGGTCTTCATAAATCATGCAAAACTGAGTTTTGACTTATATATGACGATATAAACTGCTTAGTAATCTTCATTAATTTTAAAATTTTATGTATATTTCTAATTCAGGCCTCAAAACTTGGGAATTTTAAATTTTTATCATGTGTGTTTTATTATTTTACGTGATACGCAGTATGCTATGCAATATTCAACAATGTTAATAAACAAATAATACAGCCAGCTTTGAAATACGCATAATACTAACTCTTACATTTAATATATTTTTTTAAATTCTGATACTAGGCTTCATGCTCTTAGTGAAAATTCAAAATACACCTTGAAGTAACTAATATCTATATACTGTACTGGAAAATACTCACCAATGAAATCTCTTTCCCACTAGTCGCGCGTTTTGCCAATTTGATTAAATAAACAGAATGTCCAAAAGACTGACTTTTGTGAATATTCTTCTTATTACGGTAGCTCATCACACTCAAAAATTCGTTTATGATAATGCAGTACCAGCCACTTTTACAGAAGTATTTAAAAAAAAACATGAAGCACTTTCGTAACATGCTTGTATCAAAACTTATTCTTAAATACTAAAACAGGACAATATATTGTAGAGTTAAAAAAGTGGGAATAAATTTCATATTCAATATACTAATAAACTGAAGTTGTTCGAATATCTCTCTCTCTCTCTATATATATATATATATAACCAAGGATAACTGTGATCCGGATATAGTAGTCGGCATGCCGGATTTTTTTACTTCAAGAATTCCGGATAAATGTAGTCTTCGTAATCAGTAAATTTGTTAAATCAAAATCTGTTTCAAACTTTGTTTTAGAATAAATATTCTATCATTCGGATACATGGTATATTTAAAACTTTTAGACTAAATAAATTTCAGCGATTGGTCAAACTTCTTGTGTAAGAAAATTAGGTTTGTCTTATCCAAAGAATTTATTTTTGTTGTTTGTCTTATACAGAAACAGAAAAATTAAGGTTGTGAAGTTTCAGGCTGAAGTATTCAGACTAAACGAAGATGGCAAAGTGAAATAAATGCCCAGTGTTGACAGAACTGGTTAATTATGCTGTAATTTGATTCTATGGATCTGTTGTTGAATGTTCATTTAATTATATAGGTGATATTATGTTAGAGGGAAAAACTTCCTTGATTAGTAACGCCTTAGATGCTGAAGACTGTACAAATGTATATTTCGATTTTGAAAATGTCTCTGGTGACTATCGTTAAAGATTTTAGGGATCATTTACTGCATAACTGGGCAGCTTACTAAAATTCTTTGCATTCTTTTGAACTTTTCGAACCATTCTTTTTTTATAATTGTTCCTCATTTCCAACACTTTTTGATATGAACATTGAAAGTTGTAATACTTAAAGGATTAAGTGAAACTATTGCTACAGTAAAATGTCTTGCTGATCATACCGAATTTTCAGTTCATCAATAAAGAAAATTCCAAACGCAGAAGTTCTCAGTAATAACGACCGCTTCCAAATATTCAGAATTATTTGAAAGCATGTCGGATTTTTGATGCACAATATTTTTCAAGATTTTTTTAAATGGGGTCGCAGTCACTCCTACACAACGTCTTAGAAGCATTATAGGCTGGACTCAAAAGATTACTCTTTCTAAATAATATATGTAATACATAATAATAAATACATAAATATATAGTAACAGTAACATCTTCCTTGAATAAATAATTTATTATAATTTATAGCTACTCCTAAGCGCAAAAAACATTCTGCAACTTCCTGTGAATTAATCGAAAAAAGCATTACTTGGAATTCACCTACTTCCTAAAACTAATTTAAATCGAATTTTGCTGTATTTTTAGTCAGATAATTACAATTTATTGAACAATTTTATATAAGCAGAAAGAGTTGGCTCGTATAATTTTCGATTAGTATCGATTGGGCTGTGGATTTAGATTTAAAAAGCATTTGTCATTTAAAAAAAATGCTTTCTTTCTTTGAATAGTCATACATTTAAAATACATGTTTATTAATTTAAGTAATTTGCGGCGTTAGCTATTAATTCAAGTATTATTTAAATTAACGTACGAATAAGCTGTACCTTTAAAGAAGCAGCGGCCATTTCAACTGGTCTCTGCTTCTTTACAGTTATGTACAACTGGTAGCATTCATTAAGGTATCGAGTTATTTTAAGCTTTCTACAGAGCGTTTGAATTAATATTTCTTTGGAATGGGATATCCAAAATTAATAGATATTTAATAAGCATCAAACTGAAGGAGAGGATGATTTTGTAACTAAACTTAAGAGAAGTAAAACATAAAATCAAGGGAATTTACTGAATATTAAGTTGCACACGTGCGGCCTTTGAACTAGTTCAAAGTTTAAAAGTAATTTTTTTCATTTAGTCACTCAGACGGATAATTGTTATTTATCAAAATATCATGGAAACTCTGAGGTGTTTAAGGAATTTTTTTGCTTATACAAATATTAACATTCCGTGAAAATTCCTAGTCAAGAACGTTAAACAAAAGGTGTACATAGAAGTATGCGTTTTAAGTCGCCGTAAAGAATTTCGAAAACTAGTTAATGGATTATGATTTAAGTTCGTTAGAGTGTAAGGTTTTAGTTAAACTAACCAAGTTTTATTTTAATTTAAATCTTTCTATCTCCTCTCTGTTTCAACTTCCCGTCAGAAGAAGCGCGCGTTTTCAGCTTATGCTAATTTTGAAGTACAGCGAAGTACTATTTAAGCCAGAGGTGTGTAGCCACCTCTTAGTGTGTGAGAGAGCTTAGCCTCAGATCACGGACACTCTGCTCAACGTTCGTCTGACCAGCTAGCAGCTAAAATTTATAAGCCATAGTGCCTACTACATGATTGCATATTGAAACAAAATTGAAGTGCGCTAGTATTAGTATATCTTGCTACGCACCCTTTCAGGTAGACAACAATCTCCGCGAATCGCTCTGTGAGCAAAGTTTGATTTACATTTCTATTTTAGGTTTAGTATTAAATTTATTTGATTGTTAAGTTCGACCCAAGTGCGGTCTTTTACTTTCTGTATCTCTCCCGAGTTGGGTGTGTAAATTTTCTGTATCTCTCCCGAGTTGGGAAGTGTGTAAATAATAGTGATTTAATAAAAGAAGATTTCAAATCCCTTTCAAGTGCAGTTATTCGCCAATACAGGATCTACACCAGAACATAGCGTATTATCCGCTCACTGTTCCAGTTCAGGACTTAAAACTTGAGGATAAGAACCCTATTACAGACTTTACCATGTTCTCTAAAACTATGCACAGAATACACAGTCCTGACAAGAGAACTAAGTGAATGTTTGTTTAATCGAATATCAAATTAGGACTATCTGATAAAAGGTAAGGATGCCTTCGCGAAGGACTTTCTGAAGGAATCTCGCATTCCATTCATATTATGCATCGTATGTGCTTCGAAACTCTTCATCGGAAACATACCCGCAACAAACAACTAGTATAGTAGTAGTCTTACCAGGTAGAAAGTTCTTTCAATAGAGGATAAATACGCTGTAGTAGTAGTCATCCCATGTTTTTCAGCACTCTACGGTTAAAATTATTAAAACTGAATTTGTGAGAGTGCTAATTTGATATCGCAGCTTCAGTATAAATTAAAAATTTTCCAAGTATAACAACCTTTTTATACATTCCCACGTTTTTTTCGGTAATGATTCATTGCGGTATCATCTAACCATATTAAAGTCTGGTTAGAAAAAGAAATAAAAAAAAGCAATTTCTCGCGAGACACGCAACAGTCTAGCAGACGATCATCGTCAAAAATAATCCTTCAACTCTCACACACCGGCGTAGAAACGAAACAGCTACTGTTTTGGCTTTACGGCCTCTACTCAGACAAAATATGTTGGATATTTTGACGTCTGTCTCTCAACTCATTTGAAGTAAGTCTTCTGCTTCGGGTTAAAGTAAATCATTTTAATATTGTTGCTGCTTTTTGATGGGAAAATTAGAAGTGCGATCTCAAATGCTACGTAGAAGAGATTTCGGCTGCTAGAAAATCCAATGAAGTGCTTAAACGGCAATTTCATTTACGCTGAAAATGTACGTTTTGGAACCTTCGTTTTTCCTTAAGAAGTAACATGTGACACTTTTAATGCACGAAAACTAATCACAAGAGTTTCATATTCAAAATAAAGCAAACTTCAACATTAATATTGACATTTTAATATAAAAATATCTCATTTAAAGAATTTTTTTTAAGGAGAGAAGACGTGCTTGTTTCTTCTAAATGCAAAGACATTTTATATAAAGCGAGTGTCAACGTAATTTTGAATTGCTTTTGTTCAGCCTGCTTTTCTCCTTTCTTACGACAAGAGAACTTGTTTGGGGAAAATTAAATAAATTGAACATAATAACGATACACTAGTTTTTTTCTTTAAAAAGTTTACTATAGTTATAATTATAATCAGGTATATTAATATATATGAAAATAGATATGTATCGAAGTTACAAAATGATATAACAAAAGAATAATTTGAACGGTTAGACGGAATTACTTGGATCATAGAAAAGCGTATGAGGGCTATATGCGTAAGGGGAACGATGCTTTTATGGAGAACGTTTCAAGGGAAGATCGCACGTATTTATGTTGCGCGTGTGGATAACCATGAAAAATGCTTTCCAGTTAGCCTGTCTGCAGGCATTCGAACACGGATTAAACTACAACGATTCACGAACATGAATTAAACTACAACGATTCAAGTAATTACAACAATGTTCAACGATTTAGTTGATTTAGTTAGATGTTAGTAGGCCCCAAATGATAGAAGCGAGCAGTATCACGAGATACTCAAAAACAGAATCCAAGAGTATGGGTTACCAGATCTGAAATCCGTTGAAACGCGACCTTACTGGTAAAAATGCATTTTCGTAAACTTTCGTAGCATCGAGCTTTTTTAAATAATATGGTGTCGTCACAAATGCCAATAATAAATTACGGAATTAAAATGCAGTATCGCCTAAGTCTGAAACTTTTAATCGAATTTACACTGGTAGTTAAAGTGAGTTATCTAAATCAAATATCAGCTAGAGTATTATGTTAAAAATAGAGAACGTTTTTCTGAACATAGTTCGCAATATAGTATACCTTTTAAACTTTTTATTTATTTACAAAAAGGAAATTTGTGTTTTGTGTTTCACTATCGTACTAGTCAAACTTCAGACCGAATGCGGATACCGCATTTCGTATCTTTGAATAATTAATAAAGATTAAAACTGAAATGAAATTAGTGAATATAAAATTAAAGTATAAAAAATCATAGCAGTCTTATCAATTTCCTTTTGTCTATTTTGGATATTTCTACTTTAATCTGTAGGATAATTAATTTACAAGAATTGTGAACGAAAATGCGAGAATAACAGTCAACGTAGAAATTCAAGCATGTACAGTTCACCAGTTAAGTTGTCCTAGCATCTGGCTTGGTTAATTTCATAAACTACTATTTATTATTCAGCTGCAAAGGAAAGACTCACCAGTCATTAGCTTATGTTATAAACAACTGGCTTGGATTGCCAGTTCTCATTTTCTTACTTTTATTTAAAACTTCTGTCAATGGAGTGGGCGAAAATGTAAGAGTAGCGGACAGATTCTAACATAAGCAAAAATGTGTTAATTAAAATAAATAAACCTTACTACTGAAGATACTGGAAATTATACCACTCTATTTTCTAGTATATGTAAAACTAGGAAGACAAACTTCTCCTCTCTTAGTTCCAAATGCTAACTAAGATAGCACGCATGGTCATTTATAAGTTATTACATATAGATTTTAAATTAACTCATTTTTAACTCAGCAGACCTCTTGCAGAAAATTCGTTGACACACTAATTATACTTTCTTTCACTTTCTCTTACGTTTAATATTCTTCTCTATAACACATAGTTTTGGCTTTTTTTTAATGTTTTCAGAGGGTGTTGTTTATCCACATTAGTTGAAATTCAGTTTCTCTATAAATATGATCATGTGACTAGCAAGTTTGTCCAACCTCTTTAAAATGAAACAACTTTAAGAAAATTTAAACATGTTTCCGATCATATTTCTACGCTTTTTATAGTAAATCGTAAATTTGTGTTATTATACAAAATATATATGCTTATATTTGCGCATACTTAAAGTTTTAGGAAATCCTAATTTTTTAGAAGTTTTCTCTGATTACGAGCATTGTCTAATAATGCAGAATTTTAAATTGGGCGAATTTCAACCTTTCTTGATTATTCGGATGCAAATATACCGATTTTATCTTGCTTTTGCAAAATCCTCACTAATCTAAAGCTGATATACTTTCATGTGTTTTAAATTTGTTTTCATTTATCTTTTCGTAACTGGTTTTAAAGTTAGGGTTAATAGAACTCAAAATTGGAAACTCAAAGGAAATTGCAGATTACTAGCAGCATTTATTTTTTAACTCATTCGTCATCGCAGCATTGCAAGCGTAAGAAGTTGGGCGAATTTCTGAAGCTGAAGCCCAATAGACTTGAGCTTTTATGGGCCCCTCATTTTCGGACACAATGCATGTGTCTAACTGCAACAATTACTGATCGTCATTGTGCAACTTGCATGACCATAATTTGAACCTGGATGGATTGAAACTGTTAGTTATACGTTCCCGTGTAATCTGCTGCAGTTCTTTATAAAGAATAAAAAGTTTCAAAAAGGGCTACTGCGAAGTTATCGCTGCGAAAAATGCATGCATACAAATGCTTATTTTCGGTTCTTATTTACTTAACTTAATAGTGTACTCTCGATTATCAGAGCGATCAATTAAGTGAAAATATTGTTATATTCGAATTCGTTAAAATTATTATGGGCGATATCTTCATGATTCTAGGAAATGTTTAATAATAAGAACGCAGGTGTTGGGACTTCTTTGCAAATGTTCTTCGATATCTTCCTGCTGTTCTTTCTCTAGTATTAGATACCGTAGTTAGGCCTTGAATCTTTAGAACTCTTCGCCTACAAGTGCCTAAGTGTAATGGTAAGACAGTTGATCACTGGTTGTTAGCTTCATATTCTGGTTGGCTACTGTGGGTTTTACTATATATAGTAGTAGCGGAAGTACCAGATGTCAGTGAAGTTAGATTGAAAGTAATGTATTTAACAACAGAGAAAACGGATACCGCTGAAATGCTAACAATGCAAAAAATACCATTCATAGTAATACATGTTTTAGTCTCATGCGATATGGAACCTATATACAAAATTTCGATAGAAAAGCAAACTAATTCTTTCTCATTATATCAGCAACAACGGCACGCAGTTTTAATCATTTTCGTCTTTCTAATCAAATGGGCGTAAAAGCTCAAGTTCCATCCAATATTTCACCTATATTCAATTTTAGTCGAATAAATGTGGCAAAAAAATTTATCACAATTGATCAGAAATCAATAATAACAAGAAGAATGTTTGTTTGTGCGAACAAACACACGGACATTCTGCTTTATATATAGATTTCGTAAAACTTACAAATTTTTCATTAACAAACTCTACGATTTGTAAAGCGAGCAGTAGCAACACTTTTCGAAATAAAGGATTTTTATCTTCAACGCGCGAGACTGTTGCCACTTGAAAAAATGAGTGCGAAAACGAATGTTTTCAGAGTTTTTAATTAATATCTCGGCTGATTAAATTCGCACAAAGATCGGAACAGTCGAAATGGCTTCCTACGAATTTTTGGAAACAGTAATAATGTACTTAATGTTTGGTAATACTACTTTTATTTCCTAGTAAAACTTAGAAATTTTTATTAACAAATTCTATGATTTGAAAGCAAGCAGTAGCAACACTTCTCGAAATAAAGCAGATACTATTTATCTCCAGCGTACGTGACTGTCACCACGCTGAAAAATGAGGGCGAAAATTAGCGTTTTTAGAGTTTTTAATTAATATCTCTGATTTTAGCTTTTTTTGGGGGGGAAGTGGACGTCGACTTTTTCCAGAACCCAGAAAAGAATTCTGCAAAGTTTGGTGACGATAGCTATAGTAGTAACTGAGTTAATAGCAAACACATGCACAAACAGACATTCTTCTTTATATATATAGATGAATAAGAGCCGTTATTGCTTTCCACGGACGAATCCCTCCGCTTGACAGATAGCGATACTGTGTTTTGCCATGATTCTAAAACCTTACGTAATGACTTTCATTCGTTTATTCAAGGATTCTATCCTGCTTTCGTTTTTAATTTCAAAGTTTTCCCTTTCATGAAACTTCTTGGTGAACGATGTATATTGTTGTATGATTATGATATTCCCGTTTATGACATTTAAACCCAAAATAATATACTGTATTTTCAGTTAGAGGCACATTAACAATTATCAACTTTTTTATAAAAAGAGCAAGTAATAAATGGTATTATCTGCGGATTGTAATATGAAATAATCAGTATAAATCGATGCTTAAAAAATGAATGGTTAGAAATATTCTTTTTTTCCTTGCGAGTATTCCAAAACGATTATGGTTTCTCTCAGTTCGAACGATAGAGGCTGTGCTGTTTTCTTATATAACTGTAATCCAGTAATTACGCATTACTACGAGTACTATACCTTCTTCATTGGTTAAAAGTCTCAATTTTGTTGCAGTCAGGGCTGAAATGATATGTATGCTAAATAAGTGTAGCTTAGGATTGTCATAGTGTCTCAGTATCATTTTCTCAGAAACTAATGAATATACAATATATTTTTTCTGCAAAAATTTATCACTTATAAAATTGTCTTCTAATATGTTTAAATATGCTTTATACGCATATAAGTAAAGTGTCAAAATGAGTTTAATCAGGCACCATAATAAGGATTAATACTTTTTGAATGATTTTCTTGAACTAAAAATGGTTTTGGAAATAAAATGAAAAATTTGTAGCTCTAGATCTTACTAGTCTTTTTTTCGATAATGCAAAACTACATTTGCTGTACTATAAAACATGTCGACTGTAATTACAATAACATAAAATAACTGCTACAAATTATACAATTAACGTGAAATTAAGCTTTGGATTTAGTTACGTTCCTTTCAAGTTAATGAGAAACCTATTCGTAAATTATTGCTTTTGTCAAAAAATGCAACTATTGTAGAATTAAATTTCAATTAATATAAATACCTAAATGAATATTAAATTTTAGTTAAATCGCGTGAAGAAATTAGCTAATGAATGTTTATAATCAGGTAATCTTTCTTTGGAATTTCAGAATCCTCTTAGTTACATCAAAAAGACTCAGCTTTGTGATTTGCTGTTAATAATACAGGTGTACCAGAGAACAGAGGCTCCATTTCCTAGTTGACTAAATCGTCTGCCTCACATGGATTATGGCCTCTGCCTCCAAGCATTTATTTTTCAAAGCAAAAAATACATTGGCAAACAAGGCCTTCCAAGACATAGATATGAGTCTATTATACAATTGTTACTACAAATACACTTTTCAAAATTAAAAACACAGTGAAAGAAATAATAAAATCAAATACTTCAACTTCTAAAATTCAACATTCATATTAAATGAACCTCAAAATTATAAATTACAATCATAATTATATCGAAAATTACAATATGTAGTACTATTACCAAATCACAATGCAAAACAGAGCGTTCAGAAATGTGAGACTGATTATAATTGATTACATAATTTTCAAACTTACACTATGTGTTATCTTATTGGATCCAAGTACCAAAATCAATGCATAATGAAATATGCTACCAGAATTCAAGTACCGAAGCTAATACAAACTTTTAAATGCAACCGTAATATACAAGTAAAAAAAGCATTAGCAGAATCTCGTCATATAAACATTTCTGAGTAAACGTGTGTACTGTAAACATTTCTTTACATATTTTATATACCTTCTCCCAACGCCTATGATCAACTGCTTAGCAGCTTAGTGTGTTTAGCGGAATACAAGAGAGCCCGGACAGAAATTTCTCAGTTTATGGATGCGCTTGCAATGCGTTAGAGCTAGCTTAATTTTTTTATAAAACGTGTAAAAAATTGACTAAAGAAACTGGAAATAACTGGTTTAGTTCTTCAAAGGATTTTAGCTCACGGTTTCATTTAGGCCTGGTAAAACTGGAAATAGCTGGTTTAGTTATTCAAAGGGTTTTAGCTAACGGTTTCATTCAGGCCTGGTAAAACGAAATTAGACTAGACTGGATTCGACTGTAATATAAAAGCAGCAAACATGTATTGGTGTTTATGGATATTAACTAAGCCTTAGTAACAGGATGAATACTGATTTTAACTCCAGCTTGTTTTTTAAATTATCAGAGATAGTGATTGTGAATAACACAAGTGTTTACATCTTGTGTTATTCAGAACCACTCTCTCCGATAATTTTAAAAACAAATTTCGCTTGATCTTATCAAATTATCGTCTTATATTTCGTAACTTATAATGATTCCTTGTTTATAATCTGTATGCCCAAGGGTATTTGTATGCCATTGGAAATTAAAAACAGATTGTGGTGGCTTATAATAATAGAAATTATGGTTATCATTTTGCATAACTATGCGTGTCAGATAGGCCATCTGAAAGTCATATTCTAAAATTTTGTCTCTTATTCTGTTTGTTCATCTGAAGCATGAAATTCAATAAACTTGAAGTGTTTGTTTTGGATTTTTTGCAGCGAAATTATTTGCATGAAATTCATTTGCACTTCCTTGCGATCTTCAGCCAAAATGATATTTTTTAATCCGTCACATTTGTACAGTTCTTACTTGTAGAATGAGTTAACTAGAAACTTTTTTACTTTTATAACTCAACGTTTTTGTACAAGCGAATAAGATCTCTAAATATCTGTAGTTCAATTAGCGTTCAAATCTCGAGTGTCACAAGAGGCTTTTGTTTTCTTTTACCAATGTGGAGCATAATTATTAACGTAATATGAACTGAAAAATCCTTCAAAACGACATCTTGCTTTCAGACAGAGAGCCTTCGCTCGATATCCCAACCGAATTACTTGTTTTATAGCAACTACGATAGGAAATGAATCTACATAATGCAATTTTCAACTCGTCTCTAATATGCCATCATACTTGATCGTGCAAATTTATCTTTAAACTTAGATTTTTACCAAGTTCACCGTTGATTTCGTAATCATCCCAAGTAATATTTTAACGCAAAGAAATTCTATCTGGCATCCTATGTTAAACCAGAAAACTAGTGCATGGTCTTCTTGATGCTGTTGGAAGAATTTAAGCGAAATTAGTTTTTTCAGTTACATAATATAAGAAAACTATTGTATTTTCAAAGTACAACAAATGTCTTAAAATCTGATTAAATTTATGTTATTAAATTTCAGTTGAGCTGACAATGATTTCTTAGATCTGAAGCGCGCAATATAATAATGATATTCAAATTTGTTTCGCCATTTTTATAATTTTTACGTTGTTATGATTGTTATTGATTTTTGTCTGGCTTCAAATCAGAATTTTAATGTTATATAACATATTTTAATTGTTCGAAGAGGTAAAACGTGAACTAGGATTATGAAGAACGTTGACCCCGCATGAATCTTAACAAACATAAAAAGTTTTATTGAATTTCATTTTCTAGCCTTTACATCTGAAAATCTGAAGAAACGAGATAATTTTTATTCAGTACTTACGCAAATGTTATGTTACTGCAAACTGACTTAATTTGCTGATGGTTGTTGTAGGAATAATCTGTAATCAGTTGTTTCAAAATCTATTTTAAAAGAAATCCAAACATTTTCTTTAAAATTAATTATTCAGACAAATTTTTACCTATATTTTAATTTTGTTTTACACTAACTTTCGCATGAAAGGAAATCGAAAAAGATTGTCGTCAGATATTTCCAAATATAAACGTTATAAGTTGCTCCTTTTTTAAATTTGGTTGAAATTTGATAATCTTATGAAGCTTATGCAAAACTCAAGAGGTGGTTATTTCGACTTGAAATGGTTAACTTCTTTGAATAATTATTGAAAGGGAAAGCACTAGATTATTTACTTTAGTCAAAGAGAGTTATCTTCTTAAATTCATTCCAATTTATCCGACCTGGAAGGAGCAAAATCCAAAGATCTCCTTCTTTCACAACCAGCTATATAAGAGAAATTATATCCTACTTGTTTTGCACTAGGAGATATTTTTTTTACTGTTTCAAGTTTACCGCTATTTTGCTAGACGGGTTTACGTTATTTTTATTGTGGTATTTTAATGTGTCTGAAATTGATGAAACAACATCAGATGAAAAATATTATATTTTTTCCTGGAGAACGCGAAAACATTATTCACATGATTCATACCAAATTTCTTTGATCATGCAAACAAATTTCACTTTCATGCCCCTGCTCTAAAAGATGTAATAATCTCTACCAATTTAGCTCTGGTGAATATAAATTCCGAACTAAAAGGAATATGCCCCCTTTTTGCATTTCCTTTTTTAAAGGGTTAATTTACTAAGACAAATCATTTATTACTCTAACAGTTGCTTTTACTGATTCTCTGAATAGTACTCTCTGATAGATACTCTCTGAATAGATTCTCTGAATAGTCTCTGAATACTACGTTAAATATTTAAATTAAATTTCTTCTTCATATTGGTGTATTACCATATGTTATTGTATTAAAAAACTAGCCCAAGCTCATATATTTCTGACTTATTATTTGCACGAAAAATGATCTAAAATTATTTCAGTTTTATAAAAATAATGCCGCAAACATTGCTAACATGATTATTACATTTTTATATAAAACGACTGCCCAGACACTTTAAATTTATTACCAGTTTATGTATGATTTTTCAATAATAATATACTACTCTTTGAGTCTTTAAAATTTTTATTTCTCTAAACTTTCTCATTTTGAGATGTGACGTTTTCTTTTAACATAGTGATAATGCTGATATTATTCTAAGAAAGTACTCAGCTTTGACTGGGTGTTTAAAATCATTTAATAAAATTCTACACGAAATTCTACACTTCCATTGTGCTTCAACTTGTTTCTTGGGAACTTTTTAATAAAATAGTTATTATTTTTAATGAAATAATTATATTAAAGTTTATGTGTGTTAAATATTTTCTTGTTTAGTTGTTGTTTTGCTGTAATTCACGTTGTTGTCTTGCTGTAATTTCACGTAGTCCCCGTAACTACATTTTTCATAGTATACACGCTATTGTAGGTTACACAAGAAACTGTAGCACTGATATTGATGACAGAAGCTGAAAATCAGGAAATACTGCCACTGAAATTATTATGTTAAGAAAGAAAAGTGAATTAAAAAAGTAAAAGAAGTTCTAAATTACAGAATCGAAACCCCGATACAAAAAAAAAGGTGATTGGCAGATATGCTGTGATTTAAGATTTTGAAGTTACAAACTTTGATCTCATTTTATAAAATTTGCTTTTGAATGCTGCATTTAATAATAGGTTATTCAAATTTGTTTGTGCATGTAATCTTATTTCTTTTACGTATAAGGCTACTTTTGGATTCTTGAGTGCTAGGCTTCTAAATCCAGAACAATAAATAAGTGATGTTAAATTCAAAAAAAATTTCTGACAAAAGTTTCTAAATTTTTAGTTTCGGTATATATATCCAATAATCTTACGTCATTTCAAGTTTAGTCCAATTTTTCTTATATTAAGAGAAAATTATTTATGAAACCTATTTCCTAATCTTAATATATTTTAATTTCTTCTATTTTGTAACAATTCGTTTAGTTTTTGAGACATCAAAGCACTAATATTTTCAACTACTAATGCACGATTAACTACCATTCTCCTAGTTTTTGAGACATCAAAGCACTAATATTTTCAACTACTAATGCACGATTAACTACCATTCTCCTAGTTTTCAATGACTATGTAATTCTCATTTAGGACTCACAGCTGAATACTGCAAAATATGAAAGAGATTTTTACGCTAAAAGCTATTAATTACTTTTTTTTTCAATTTAACACTATAAAATACGACAAGAAAAATTTTGAAAATGTTAATTGAAATATTAAAAAAAAACGCTGCATCTTAAACTGAAATATCGCTGTTACATTCACTTATGCTGTAGCTTTTATTATCATAAATTTTCATAGTTCTGTGACAAGTCAAGTTTTACGTCTTCTTACATTTAAAATAATTAATCTAGTGACTCTGTATCATTACAAATACTTTAATCACCAATTTAAAGTAGGTTCTAAGGGATTATAATTGAAAAATTAAACGAGGTTCAAACTTTTGATAACATGTGTATTGTGATCATTTACTAATGATTATTACCATCCTCTCAGAATGCGTACCTTTCGTATTTCTGACATATTTTTTCAGCTTATGTTTAAAATGAAAATAATTTGAATAAATGTGCAAGCTATTTCGCACATGCGTCATTTTCAAATGTCTCCGTTTAGCATTCTTTTAAAATTAATTAAATATTAATGTTCACCTAGATAAATTAATATTCTTTGTTAAGTCTATGTATATAAAAAAGAATGTCTATGTGTTGTTCGCGATTAACTCAGTCACTACTACAGCTGTCATCACCAAACTTTCTACCATTTTTTCTGGAAAACGTCGACGTCCACTTTTTTCCAAAAAAAGTAGCTAAAATCAGAGATCTTAATTAAAAACTCTGATAACGCTAATTTTTGCGGTCATTTTTCGAAGTGGCAACAGTCTCGCAGGCTTGAGATAAAAATCTACTTTATTTGGAAAACTGTTGCCACTGCTCGCTTTCAATTCGTAGAGTTTCTTAATAAAAAATTTCTAATGAAATAAAAATAGCATTTCCAAATATTAAATGCATTATTCCCGACTCCAAAAATTTGTGGAAAGCCATTTTGACTATTTCCATCCTCGTACGACTTCAATCAGTGGAGATATTAATTAAAAACTCTGAAAACACTAATTTTCGCGCTCATTTTCCCCAACGGCAACAGCGTTTGAGATAAAAATGCTCTGCTTCGAAAAGTGTTGCCACTGCTCGCTTTCAAATCGTAGAGTCTGTTAATGAAAAATTTGCAAGTTTTACGAAATCTATATATATAAAGAACGTGTGTTTGTTTGTTCGTGTTATTGATTTCTGATCAATTATGATAAATTTTTTGCGGGTTCCATATCGCACCGACTATGAGTGTTTTTTTTTTCATTTTTATTAGAGAAGGATTGCAGCGGTATTGTTCTCTCTGTTGTTAGATACGTTACTCTCAATCTAACTTAACTGGCATCGGGTACTCCCGCCAGTAAGGAATAATTTGAAGGTGTTAATGCTCTTAAGAAGAATAAATAACCTTCGGGATGATGTAAACGCTTCTGGCCAGCAGGCTTAACTGGAAATTATTTAAATTTTTTTCCGGAATTACTGATATCATGAAATTTAAGTAATTTTTACTGATACTACCATTCGCATTATTCCTAAAGGTATATAAAGTAACTCCCCCTTTCAAAAAGTAATAAAGCAATTCTTAGAATTTTCAAATGCAGGTTTCTGACTCACAAATAACAATAAAATAGTGTTAAAATCTTCAGACAGGCTGACAAATAAGAGAATATTTCAACTGTAATCTAACACAATTTGAGATTGATTGAAATCTTAAAATATTTTATCTCTCGCAAGAAAACACCACTGGCATTATACGATATTTAATCTAATAGCTTTAGCATATTTATACGCGTAAAATATTCATTAATCATCTGAACATTCAACTTCTAACCATCTTACAGAGTTTTACAATTTGTCGTAGTTAAGAAAGGGCTTTAATATCTCAACTCATAAGCAGAAGTTTGGTGTGAATAACGAATTAAAATATTTTTATGCAAAATTTAATTTTTTATGAAGACTGTATTTCAGTACCATTAGGATTTGTGAATTCTGTGTGAACGCAAAATATCAATTCAAAATTTTAGTCACTCAAAATTCGCCCTGAGGATGGCGGTTTGAGTGTTCTATGGAAAAGCACAGTGTGTCTTTCCTTTTAAACCTTTTTTATTTTGTGTCATATTCTTTGCCTGGTGTAGAACAATATATCTTTATCCTTCGCAAATATGTTTTTTTTAAATTTAGCTGTCATGTAAACTTATTTATTTATTTATAAAGTAAATATTCACAAAAAAAGAAAAATAGAAAAGAAAATCTGAAAGGTTTCAGATTTTAAATTATGTGCAAAGGGGCGTTTTTTTACCATTTTGTGTGTTACCTTAATTTATTAAATATCGTGTTCTTCGCACTTAAACCATAAAATTCAGTTAAAGAACAATATCGCAAAATAATTTTAAACTGAGCATATCTTTAGAATTTCCAATACACAATCTTACGCGCTGGAGATAAAAATATTTTTTTTCTTTACAATGTTGCCATTGCTCGCTTTGAAATCCTTGAGTTTGTTAATCAAAAATTCGTTAAAGTTTTACAAAATATGAAATCGTTAATAAAATAAATTCTAAATTTCAAATTTGGGTTCCAGATGCCCATATTCGCAGCAGAATTACGTCATTCAAAATTCGATGGCTCTAGGTACCGTTGTTTTATCACAATGCGAAAAACATGCATGCATTTATGCACATTCTTCATTATTTAATTTCTTTAAATATAATACAGCGCTGCAATATTTGGCGGCAACAGTTTGAAAAGTGAACCGACATTTAATGCTTCCGACACAAAATCGCAAAATGGTCCTTCAGGGACAAAGCACCTTTGGACTAACAATTGTTATCTAGTGATTTCGGATTCATCATTAGTACTTTTTGCAAACGCATAAACTCATTTTTTTGTCCTGTCAAGTTTGTAGTTAATGTAGTCTATAATAATTCCTCTTTTAAATTAAGTAAAATTTTATTTAAATGCTTATTCAATAAAAATTATGTCAAGGGACTCTGAAAATTTTGCATTATATCCAAAATTAGAAATATTACCTGCATAAATGTTTTTCGAAAAAAAAACTATATTGCGATTAAACCTAAATTGGTATTTTCTATGGTAACATGAGTAAGATAGTGAAATATTCTAAAGTAAGAAAAGTAAAAGTAGTGTCATTTAAATTTGAGTCAAGTCCCATACATCTCTTTTCTTGTTTGCGTAAATTCATGCATTCTTATGCAGAATTCTTTTATTTTAAAATAATGTGCACTGCGTAAAAAAATGGGACAGTTGTTTATCGCCCGTTCTACTGGACCGGTTGACGAAATTCTGCTTGCGTTTTTCATGTCTCGAAAGCGAGACTTAGGATATATATTAGATTTATGTATAGCATTATTCTAATATATTTATTTTGGCACAAAATCGGACTTTTTGTGATATTACTTGCCCTTTTTTTTCCATATTTTTATTCTACGCCTCAATTTATGCCAAACTACCAAGGTTTGTAAAAATCGCACGAGTAGTTTTTAAAAAATTAGCTCTCAAAATTTTAGCTCCTCAATGTTAAAAGAAATTTGGTATATATTTATTAATATTTCATTTTTTTTCTTAAACTTTAACTTGATTCTTTTTTCCAGAATTCGAAATTTAGGCTTAATCCAGATATAATTCGCACATTTTTTATGATTTATTTTTTAAATTTGTATTTTTAAATAATTTTTCTAAATTTTTCGAGAAAATTTTTATATTATAACTTATAAAATTTTCGACATCCTCTTAAAGTAGATGTATTTCTAGTACATCTAGTTTAAGAGGATGTTAGAGTTTTTTATCCGAAATTTTGTAAGATATGCATGAAATTACATATTGATTAATATTTTAAAATTTTGCATCTTTTTTTTTAGCGATAATAACTCCAAATGTGGTTTACGCACTTTGTTTAAGTATGAACAACGACTTTTTTTCCGCGTCTGCAATGCAAAAAAGGAAAGGAAAATTTAGTTGCCAAGAAGTTTGCCAAGTAAATTATTCTTGGCTCAAACTGAAAAAAAATACGCCAAGATAAATTTCTGAATTTCTCAGTAAATTTCTCACCAAAAAATTAGAAAATTTAGTATCCAACTGTAATTTGAGTCGTAGAACCGAAATATGGAGAAAAATGGGCATGTCATTTCGGAAAAACTTTCGATTTTGTGTCAAAATGCCTATGTTAGAATAAAGCTATAAATGATTCTAATATATCCTGTAAGTTGCGCTTTCTAGACGTGGAAAATGCAATTTGAATTTCTTCAGCCGGACGAGTAGGACATGAGATATGGAACTGTCTTTTTTTTCCTCTCTCTCTCTCTCAGTGAACATTATAAATGGTGTTCAGAGATATGTTTAAGTGCCTGTTATATAGTATATAAGCAAATACAGCTGTAATATTTTGAAGGGACTCTTCGATAGATTTAGTGTGAATTACAAGCCTGTGGTAATAAAACAATCTGAATCATTTCATCGCCACTCCTAGGATTATGAGGTGATTTGATTTAGATTTGTAACATTCAAAGTTTGAACCTAATCGATATCAAAAGATGATTCTTTTGTTCTTACTAGCCGCATAGCAAACATTTTGGATTTAAAACAAAATTTTAAAGTCTGTGTGCATGACAAAACAAGAAACAAACCCTTTTAGTTAAAATGGTCATCAAGCAGTCGCTTTTAGGAACTGAATTGAATCCACCAGGATTTCTTCTAGAATTCATAAATATGGCATATCATTAGTTACAGGAAAACGAGGAATTATAGCTGCCAAATGTAACACAAATTCGTCGACCCCTGCCCAAGCAACATCAAAATTGCTTAAGAATTCAACTTCGTATTTAGCACAGCTGTTTGCTACAATATCGTAAGATATCCTAGGGTCTAAAGTTTGTAGTTCGTCGAAATCTTGAACCGATTGTTTTTTTCTTCTCTACCATCTTTTGTTGAGTTCTGGGAGAGGAGTAAGCTGCGAAAATTGTAATCCGCCCAGCTGTGATTGTTCTAGAATAATATTCGGCACATGGCAACTAATACTGATTATTTTATCTGTTCGGCACGTGTCAGCCCAGCTTCTGTTAAATTCAAGATTAAAATACTATACGAATTTTGATCTGAAACGCTGACGCAAAACTTCCTTGGAATCGCCGAAAGTACTCTTCTGTATAGGTAGTCTTGACAACTAATATCGAAAGCCACCGCCTCTGCCCCTCCTCTAATCTTATCAGGTTCTAATTAGAGAACATATGAAACTAGGATTCCCGCATCAGATGATCCGTGGGTTCGCCAATATGGGGAAGTTTCCGTCTAATGAATTGACCGATTGGATTAATTAGGGATGAAATTTGGACGTTGTGGCTTATGTTCAATCCATTGTTGCTTTAGTTCCTAAAGATTAAGATAGTTGTAAGGTAGCAGAAGGGAACTGTATGGAAGTGTTAATTAAGAATGGATCATTTTTAATGAAACGGTTTTACTTAGCGTTCATGTGATGGTGTTATTTTTTTAGAAGTTTTTTTAACACTTATTAATATTTCTTATTTTAAAAATTGCAGTTGTGAATATTTATATTTGGCAACAAATTGGTATATTTCATATCATTACCTAATGCTAAGATACAAAGTAAACGAAAATGCACGAACATATTATATTACGAAACAACATTTGTTTGCTTGTTATTAGTAGTGTTTCTACAGCTGTTAATGAACAGTATTACAGTAGAAAAATAGGTGATTATTTAGATCATATTTTCCTTTCTTATTAAAAACATCCTTCATTTGTATAAGAAGTAGATCACGATTTTTAAGAAAGATGGGAGAATCCCCCCCCCACTTTTTTTTAATTTTTATCTGAGTCTTAAAAAAGTATTCAAATTTCTCCATTCCGTCATATAAGAAAAATAGAGAAAGGAATGAAGCGTTCACTTCAAATTTTTTTCATTAAAGCGAATTTAATGGAAAAGAAATTTAAGAATGCAATTTTTAAAAATTAATATTTATTAAAAAAGATATAATTGAATTTTGGTAAACAAAGTACATAACCTAAATTCTTGAAACCCGAGGTTCGTGTCTTGAATATAGTTTTAAAAAATATGTTTGAGTTATTATTAATTTATATTTTTCTAGAAACTTCTTAAATCAGCAAGCAAAAGCAGGCAGGATTGTTTTCTGCGTACCTTTGTTTTGATGCTGATGACAATAAATAAGCTAAATGACAATAATTATAATGACAATAAATAAGTACGGTAATCTAAATTCTTTAAGAATGTGACAGTCTAAGCAATCACAAAGTGATATTAATGATCAGGTTCCCCGAAACTTCAACAACTACATTCTGTTTCAGCTCTGTTGGACGTATATAACAAAATTTTCCAACGTTTTGATTTAAAACTTCAGTGATTTTTAGGGAAGGATTCGAAACTTTGAATGATGGAAAGGCGCAATGATCCAATTTTTGATTTCGAATCTTTCGCGAGATTTGTGGATTCGAATGTGCCGTTCCTAATTTGGAAGGTTTCAGAGGACTATATTTTCTTGGTAAATTAATATGTTTAAACAATTACCTTAAAAATACAAAATTGCAAAAAAGAATAAGAATTTAAATCACTAACTCAATCCAGGGACATAAGATGCCTGAAATCATTCTCTTCGGGAATTACATTTTAAATGACAGTATTATTTAAATACTTTTCATTAAATTTTCCAGTACATTGTTTTTGATCTCTGACAATGGAAAATACAATCCACCGGAAACTTATGTACTTTCCGTGTTTTAGAAGACGATTTTATAGTTATTGTTGTAATGCAATTCTTCAAGCTCCTGTCTATACTAATAATTCGTATATCGCAGACTTATAATGATAGTGAGAGCTATTGTTATATATTTTAAGATAGTCTTGATGCATTTAGTTAACATTAAATTACATTGCTCTTTCTTAAACATCTCACACTTTCTTCTAGCAGGTTCTCACAGTAAATTACCGTATTCGTCCAAATTTAAAGCAAACTATCATATGAAACTACCCTGCGCTTTTGAATATTTTTCCAAGAAAAAAACGGATTTGCTAATATAGCTTCACACACGTGAGCTTGACATGTTGAAGGCAAGAATTAAAAGAAAAGGAAGGTAATTACTAAGAAAGCTAATTCTTGTTGCTTAACTTCTTCAATAGTTAAAGCTAATTAAATTAATGGGCTATTAATTAATAATATTATAAAACTTCTCACAGGTAATACTTACAGCTGTTGAAAAAACAATCGAAATATTCTGAAAATAAATTTGAGAGTTTTGGTACAGTGGAACTTAAATTTTCCAAATCGTTGTTACAAAGCCTAAATTACGGGACCACCTATTCTTGGAGGCAATGTGGAGATATTCTTTTAAACTTTTTTAACGTTATTCCTTCTTCAGTTAACGGAAAAAGAAAAAAACAACGTATTTTGTGTTTGAAAAGCTATAAAGTAATTAGATAAGCATGTGTGGCATGTTTATAGATTAGAATAAGTTTTTATATTCTTCTAATTTATTAATGTGTGAACACATATCTTCCGACAAACAATATGCTTCTGTTAACATGTCATGATATTTGAAAAATATGTATATTTTAAATATTGCCAGAAAAGCAGTTACGTGCCGCGTATACTGTTTATTCCATGAGTAAATAATAAATAATAAGCCTATATGTGACTCGTAACTATAGCAAGCGCTTTTTGTCTAAGCATAGAGCAGGCTAATTAGTGACCAGTTAAAGCTTAGTTTAATTTTAGTTAACAAGAAACAGGTTAAGGTAAAATAACACGCCGAACAAATGTTAATTTAGAAGTCAAACAACAAAAATCAGTGTTATATTTGTAAATTTGCATAGAACTAAATCCCATGGTTTTACCTAACCATTATCCTCAGCTGCCAAAGTGCAAATGAACGAGATAAAATAAGAATGGCTGGACAGGAGTTAAGCTACTGGCGCCATATGTTGATGAAATAAGAAAACTAAAACGTAATTTCCTTAAATGTTGAAGGTAACGATGAATTGGAAGTTTTTTGATTAATTTTGGCGGCAGAAAAATTGAAAGCCCGATTTTCGGACCAACAATGCTGGGCAACAGAAGACTTCTGTGTTTCCGTTTTCCTAACATATGCCTCATGTTCCTTAACGTGAAATTTTAAGGCTCTATTAGTTTGACCAATGTAAATTAAACCACACTGGCGAGGAATCCTGTAAATACCCCAGGAATTCATATCCACAATATTGTCTTTATGTATGGAACTCGGAATTTTATTTATAGGAGAATAAACGACCCGAAAGTTAAATTTATGTAATATAAATGCAATTTTATACCTAATTGATGGAAAGCAAGGAATGACAACATGATTCTTATAATCTCTTAAAACAAGAGTTACCTTTCAGTGTGTTGAGATCAGAATTTTTTAACTGCTTGGTTAATAATGTTGGGTGAAAGGCCCCTCTCAATAGCTACTGCTTTTAAATAATTTAATTCTTGATCCAAAGCCAATTTGGAGGAGCAAACTTAAAGTGCAAGGAAAACAAAGGAATAAAATGACTTTAACTTTTGTTTAGTTGGATGCTATGATTTGAAGTATGGTGAAAGGCAGACCGATGAAGTTTTACGGTAAACCGTAGTACTGAAGTTGGATGTGTTACGTGTGACCAAAATGTCGAGGAACGGAAGAGAATTGCATGTCTCAAGTTCAAAAGTGAACTGAATAGCAGGATGAGTGGAATTCATTATTGAAAGAACTTTATTTAAATCATCTTTATTACCTTCAAACAAGGTAAAAGTATCGTCTACGTAGCGGAACCGTACCGGGAAGTTTAAAGTTTCAAATAATATTGATTCATAATAATGCAGATATCAGTTACGATGGGACTAAGAGGGCTTCCCAAGACTAATCCCTCAGTTTGCTTGTAATACTTATTTTGGAAAGCCAAATGCGTTTGTTTCAAACAGAGTGAGGGAAATTAGCTCATCAATTTCGATGCAGGAGAAATAAAATTCACGAAGTCTCGTTTCTAGACATCTTAATGCCCCTTCGACTGAAACATTGGTGAATAATGATTTTACATCAAAAGAAACCACGAGTAAATTTCTAAGAGAAATGCTTTTAGCTTTTTTTACAAATTATATTGAAATTTTTATGGTGTAAATGTAATAAATTTTTATGGTATTATCAAATAAAGTGGAAATTCTAGAAACTAAATATTTAACTAACGGGTACGAGGCAGTGTCTAAATTCCATACAATAAGATGGAAAGAAATACCACTTTTATGAATTTTGGGAAGAGCATGTGATCATTTGCACTTTGACAGCTGAGGATGATGGTTCAGTAAAACCATCGAAACTAGTCCTGTGAAAATTTGCAAATATAACGCTTTTTGTTGTTTGACTTCTAAATTCATAGAAACAGGTTATTGTGCGTTACGTTATGAAAACCTAATGTAATTTTTTGTTTCACTCAGCGAAAATCAAAACGAATTAGTTTAATTAAATTTAGGTTAATTTAATTAGTTTTAGGATTAGTTAAATTAATTTTTACGATTTTAGGGGTAGAGTTACGTTTTAGGGTGTCTACGTAAATTAAAATGCATTTCATAACTTAAATTTCCAGAAAATTGTATGTTTTATAATTTGTTTGCTGTGAATAAACATATTTTATGATCTTTAAATATATAATCTTTGTTCAAATAAAGGAGTTTGTTAAATGAAGGAATAAAATCCTCTCACTCACATTACGGGCAGATTTGTATCTTTCCAAAAAAATTTATAAAATAATTAATCCATTCATCTGAATTTTCTGGTTACTCAGATAAATTAATATCCCATTATTTCCGGTATTTTTTTATTTTATTGTAAGATAAAATTTCAAAAGGATAAAAAGAGTTTATAAGTGAATTATTAAGTAATTTAAAATAAATGTGTAGTTACGGTTATTTACAGAATGTATAACTTTATAACTTCCAACAAGATTCATTAATTAATGTGAAGATTCTGTCATTAGTCTAAAACAACTATTTTGTATAATATATTAAGTAAATCATATTTGCCCATTTTGTTCCATTTTATTCTAGTTTTCATTTATTTTATAAACTGCATTAGCTACTTGTTTATGTAGAAATTATTTATTTCTTTTACTTTTCTTTTTACTAATTTCAGTTATCATTGCAGGTCTGAGGTATCGGCCACTTTCTAAATCTGGTGAAATGAAACCTCGGTAAAAGGCTGAACTGACCACATCACAAAAAACACAGCAAGTCAATTACCCTTATTGCCAACAAACAGATTATATAACTTTTGAGACTTTGGATTAGCTTGCCGGAATGAAAGCAATAAGTGCCAAAACGTGTTTTCAAACCAAAAGCAAGAACTGTGACCGCAAGCTTCCTTTTTGGTCAGGTTATCACTACCTGATAATCTTTTTGGAACTATAAACAGAGTTCAGAAAACTCTATCGGCCTACAAGAATTTTAAGAATACTCGAACTCTATAAGCCTAGTGTGGTCCTAAGGATGGCTGAAATTTGAAAAGAAACTTAATTATATTGTCTATTTTATTAGAAATTTGTATTTGTGGAGAAGTTTGTGGACTTTTCTACAATGAAGAAAAGTGATATGTAAAAATGAAAAAGATTTTTTATTACTGCATCTCATACATTTAAATGTGTTACAAAATTCAAAGTGCAAAGTGTTTCTGAATCTGTTCTCCCAACATTGAACTTGTAGTGTAAGTTACAGAAATCTTTTCATGGAAAATAAGTTTATTTATCTAAATAAGAACTGCTATTTTTTTAGCTATTGAGTTAACTGTATTTTATTTTTCGGTTTTTAATCATTCGCCGACACAGTGCCCAAATCATGAATCTGCAAACTCGTAAGTGCATTTAGAAGGCAAAGTTCGGAAACATAATGGTGAAACTTAGAATTATAATTTTACCTAATAAATTTTATAAACCTCTCAGAGAGTATTCATGTTTTTCTTTAGCCATAAAATATTTTAAAGCAACCTAG
>KK121132.1:84900-130386 GCA_000611955.2 Stegodyphus mimosarum | reverse complement strand
AGGCAGCTTCGTGTTTTGGCATAGTGCCTGCAGATATATACATATATACCATCCATTAAATAAATAAATGAGTCAGATATTACGGATAGAAAAATAAAATGCTCTTTCCATAAAGTAACTGTAAAATTCACAAAGAATGAACAAATTATAAACTGTTTGCTTAAATTATATTACTTAAATCAAATGCATGCGATGAAATCACATAAATATTTGTGGTTGTGTAATGTGTTATACTGCATTTGATTAACTGTATGATATTTACATAGCATCAATTTTCTATGTGATTTTGCATAAATTCAACGAAGCTATAATATCTATAACAGACCTGTCAGTAAAACGTAAACATCTTTGTGTTCGAATTTAGCCAAAACTTTAGTTATTTTTATGAAGTTGAACATTTTCAATAATTTGAAGCATTTTATTTTATCAAAACATAACTTCATTAAAATAAGAGATAATAAATATCGAAACAGATGGAACAATTTTATTAGTATTATAATCTTAAAATACGAATGTGAAATGTCTAATAATTTTAGCCATCTGTGATACCCACCGCACCTCATTTGTTTTCACAAAGATGGTACTTTGCAAAATATTTTTAAAAGTGCAGAAAGAAATGGGCAAAACAAAGTCCTATAAATTATATCTAAAATAGATATTTTGAGAACTTTGACGATAACAAAACCTGAAATTTCGTGCAATGTCCGAAACATTATTTTATAGCTTATGCTTAAAAAGTGTAATAAATAAATGATATATTGTAATTTTTTAATTATTTTAGCCACTTTTAAAAAATAATTTTTATTAAGAAGTTTTCAGTGTTTATTTTTTTAGATAATTAAACTTATTTAAGATATTTTCACGAGGTTGAAATTATTTAATTTTTATACATATTTTAAGCGCATCTTTAAAATTTGAATAACGCTGTTTAGTGATTCCTAAAATTTAAATAATTAATTTCAAGCTATAATTTCTCCAATGCTTGGCTGTTTTAAAATAAATGGTTTTAGTTAAATTTTAAATTCTTTATTATTCTTTTAGTTTACAGAGAGAAAGAGTACTGAATAATATCTCAAACATTTCCTATGAATATTTGATTCCAATTTCATTCATTGGTATAATGTAAAGTAAATAATAGCATCAACAAAAATCTCTCCAGTTTAATATTTATGATATTTTATATGCATTCAGAGAAACCTCTGAGAACATCATCCGCGGTTTTAGATGATTTTGATTTCCTGTGGAGACAGTCCCTTTAAAGCGATGATATTTATGTTTTAAGAAGTACTAATCACTTTCACGGCTCACTGCCGAGGCAGGTTTCGTCTTATATGTAATCCAACTTTTTCTTTTGAAACGTATATATTTTTTCTAATATACTTTAAGCAAGCTCCCTCATCGAGCAAGATTTAAATTATATATAATTAGATGGTAATTAATACAAACGTGCATCAATAACCATTCATTTCACAGTAATCAAATACAATAGTTTAGTTAAAGATGAATGGTGATTTTATTGTATTTATTTAACCTATGCATCTATATAAAGAAAAATTATATAATTTGACTAAAAGGCTAATGTTTGTAAATTGCTACACTGAAATATTTTAAAATTTTTTAAATTTCTCGCTAGTTGCAAATATGCAAGACAAAGATTAGTATAACATATTGAAAATACTTCAGTTTTGAAGTTACGTAATTAAAATTAATTACTTTTTATCTTCCTATAAGCTAACTTAGGATTGAGTACATAAGAAAAGTTTGACTAGGATAAAATAAGAATATTTCTTAATAAATTTTGAAATCTAAATTAAATTTGATTTCGAACAGTTAGCAGTCCTCCTTAAATATAAATGTTTCCTTTAAGATATTGAAATATATTATTTTATAATATGCTATTTGGAAGTCCGATACATCTTACTAGAAAATTCTAATTGAAATTATTATTAAAAAAAGTCGAAATATAATTTAATTCTTAAGCTTTTCATGCTGCAATAATCAGTCCTCGTTTGATCAAATATTGCAGCAATAAAATTATATCCATATGTATCATTTCACTTTCTAAATGAATAAAATCGATATTTTAAAATTTAACTCAATTTAGAACACCGAGTTTATGAAAATCGTTCAATTTTAAACTTTGTTAAAACAATAAAATTGACTACAACAAGTGATTATCATAGCTTTGTTCGTAAAACTAAATTATTTGTTAGTAAATAACTTCTTGAAAAATTATCAGCTTTAATAATTTTTTATATTTTAAGAAACGTTAATATACAAACTAAACAAAGCACTGTTAAAACTTACTTCATACTTTTAGATAAATAGGTTACACCATACTGTATAATGAAAATTGTAATGAATAAATTGAGTACTATGTTTAAAAATAAATAATTACCGTAACGCTTTTTATAAAAAATTGTTCGGATTAAAATTCAGTGCAAAGGTTAATAAACAGTTATGTTTGTCGATCGAATGTCATCAAGATTTTTATTATTGTAAATACAGATCATAACATTTTATTGATAACATCTGTAGTCTTCTTTAAATTACGTATTCTTTTATGTTTGAATCGTATATTTGTGGCATATCAGTTGCAGTTCAAAGATGTAATCTGTAATAATTCCCTTTAGAAGGTTATTCTTTTATTTCAAAATGTCCGGTGTTTTTCTTTCAGAATTTTGTTTTCCTGGGGAAAATAAAACGCAACCTTATTACCACCGACTGTTGTAAACGGAGGTTGCGATTTATTATTACTATTATTCATAATTTTTGTTACTCTTGTCTTTCGTTATTGTTTTAGATCAATGTTATAAGAAATAAATATTGTTACCAAACATATTAATAATGTTTTATTTGATGCAACCAAATTTTTCCACACATTATTTTCGTAGTAAATGTTGTAAAATTACTCGAACAAACTGAAATCTGCTTTGATGAATGAAAAAGTTTGAATATTTTTTTTCTTATTAGTATTAAAAAAGCCAGTATCTAGAATTGTATTCGTTAAAACTCATAAATACACTGAAACGCAATCAACTTATAGTCGCAACTATTAAAGATTTTAGACATTTGCACTCGTACATGTATAAGATACTAGTGTCATGTTAGTCTGAATTATGAATCAAAAAGCAATTCCTTTTTTCCTGAATGTATCTTAATATTCTAAGGTGTGAAAATAACTCTATTAGGGCAAATAGTAATTGCTGCTCTACATGTTGAAATGTCTTTATATATATATAAGCAATAATAACATCTAATTTAATTTCGGAACTTACAGCTTAGTATTTCAGTGTGTAGTTTGTTTCCCAAATACACAGAATTTCCAAAACAAGAATTTCTGAATGCTTTCTTATTACGTATGGCTGAATTGAAAGTACGAATTTCTGAAAAGTGGTAGTAATAGAATTTAGTTTCATCTTTGTTCAGTTTGTTTAATGTACACTGCGCCCAAAAAATGGGGGACAGTTCTATATCTTCCGTTCTACTGGGCCGATTGACGAAATTCAACTTGCTTGTTTCATGTCTCGAAAGCTCGACTTAGGATATGCATTAGATGTATATGCAGCATTATTCAAATGTAGGTATTTTGAAGAAGAATCGGACTTCTTCTGAAATGGCATGCTATTTTTTTCCTTATTTCGATTCTACGACTCAAATTATACCAAAGTTCCAGTTTTGTAAAAATCGCACGAGAAGTTTATAAAAAATTAGCTCTCAAAATTTTAGATCCTTCATGTTATTGAATTTGGTATAATTAATATAATATTTTTTATTAAACTTATTTGATTCTTATTTTCACATTTCAAAATTTAGCTTCATTCCAAGTAAAATTTGTCCATTTTTTTATGATTTATTTTTAAAATTTGTATTTTTAAATAAGCTTTCTAAGTTTTTTGAAAACAAATCTTGAATTATAACCTTTAAAACTTTTATCATCATCTTAAAGCAGATGTATTTCTAAGCATACCTGCAAACAATTAGAGTTTTTTATTCCAGATTTCCTAAGATATAAGTGAATTTACATATCGGCGCATTTTGAAATTTGTTATAAGAGGTAACGCCAAATGTGGTTTATGCAGTTTGTTAAAATTATTTGAAAGTATGAATGATGATCTTTTTTTCTGCTCGTGTACAATGACAAACGGAAAAGAAAATAGGATGCCATAAATTAAGAAGTTCGTCAAGTGAATTATTTTTGACGCAAATTGAATTTTTAAATTTGTTCATAAATTTCTGACCAAAAATTACAAAATTTAATATCTAGGCATAATTTGATTAGTGGAATCGAAATATGGAAAAAACTGGTATGTCATTTCAGAAAAAGTCCAATTTTGTGTCAAAATACCTATATGAGAATAATGCTATAAGTATATAAATCTAATATATATCCTAAGTCGCACTCTCGAGACATAAAAAACGTAATTTGAGCTTCGTCAATCGGCCCAGTAGAGCGAGAGATATAGAACTGTCCCCCCCCTCGCTTTTTACTGTTTGTTTATTTGCGCAGTGTACCTTGCTTAAAAGTTTTACTTCGTAGTCCTAATTAAGCTTGTAATATGGAGCTTGCCGTTTAGCTTTTCGTCTGTAACTGAGGTTGTTGGTCTTTCTGAACGCGCAGACGCTTAGTCTCGAAAATCGTGGACTAGCTGTTTCGCCAAATAGATAAAACAGGACCGATAATTTTGCTTTCTTCTTAAAACGGGCTACATATACGAAAAGACAGCAATTATTGTGCAACTTCAATTCTCCTCAAACATAGATTTTTTTCTACCACTTACATGGACTTCTCATAATATGGATTTACATGGATTTCTCATAACATAAATTACATGGATTTCTCATAATCAAGCCACTTTCTTATTTATTTATCATTTACAGCTGCAATAAAACGCGTTAATTAGAATTACAACCTATATAACCTGATCTATCAACCTATACAATCTTATTATATATACGAATATCAGGATGTTTGATCTTTTATTCAGAAGGCCAGGCACGTATTTAATATGAGAGAATTTTTTTTAAAATTTATAGTGTTTAATTTTAAGTAGAGTTTTTACAGTCAAAAAATTAAAACTATTACTTCTATAAACAAATACAAAACACTTTGTCGATCAGACCGAATAATAACCCATTCTTCTTCCAATCGAAAGAGAACAATTATAAAGATTCGAAAATAAACACGTGTTTTTTATTATTTTTTTATATTTACTTAATTAAAATTAAATTATTTTCACTTGCACGAATCTAAACGCTAAACAAATAAATTTCAATTAAAATTAAACTAAGCCATTTTTATTGATGTAAAATAAATTTAAAATTTGCGATACAGTGCACATTGTCAAATACTTTCTCTTATGTTTTGCAATGAATTCATGATTTTACAGAAAAACTTTATAAATGGTCTTCCGTTTTAACATGAATATGCTTTTCTTATAGACGATTCATGAAAGTGATTCAAAATTGACAATGTGCTTAATTTATGTTCTTGCAGTCTTTCTGTATTATTTAAACTAACAAAATAGTTAAACACAAATAAGTATATAACAAGATTAATTTATCTGGAAAACAATACTTCTAATAGGAGAGCAAACGGTATGGGTAACTGGAGTTTCGTTATTTGAATCTTCCTGTCGTTACAACTTTTTGATGCTTTTTCTACTTATTGCCTATCTCAAGTTCTAGTTTCATCCGTCAACTGTTACTTAAAAGCTAATGGGTAAGTTGCCACTGATAGCTTAACTAAATGATGGTATAGCATAAACACAAACATCTAACTTAAATTTATTCTACAACACCGCTTATGAGGGGTAAAGTAAGATATTACAATACAAAACAAAACTATCAGCCGCTTGACTTGGCAGTGGAACAAAGTGTCCTTTACAGTAGATGTATTTGCCATTCTAAATCTTTCTGAGCGAGGCTACACGGTACCGATCGACAATTAGAAGTTAGCTCAAAATCTTAACTTAAGCTAAATTGCGTTAAGCTAAATTGTGTTGAAATTCTAATTTCTTCTCGAGCAGCAGCTTTTACTAAAAGGCAAGCGTGGTGGACATCAGCTAAATGTTGATCTAAACACTCATACGCTTGCGAAGCATTTCCCTAATTTTATACTAAATTGCTTTCCACATAAGTCTGTATTATGTTTTTAGTTCTTTTTAGTTCATTAGTAAATTAGCAAGTTCGGGGCGAAATAAGGCATACAGGTAAGGTGCGAATTAAAATTTTTAGTGAATAATTCTATAGAAATATTAATCCTCCTTCTTTAAATCTTTCATTTTCATATTTTAAAAAAATGTTTATAATTTTTTATGCAAGCAATATAAATATGCTAGATTCGTGCCTAAAAACAAAGTTTTATAAACCTGCGTGCAAAATTTACTCTATCGGGAAAGTTTATTATATCAGCATAAGTATGGTACCGCATTCTTACGGGCGTAACCAGAATTTTATGAAGGGCATGCTGCTGAATACCAAATTTAAAAAAAATATATTAATGAGGGGATGTTTTAATTACATACAGACAAACGCGTAGTTTTCCGTATTAGTGCATTATTAAATATCGCATAACATTAAAAATAATGAACTGCGCAATATTTGTCAAAAAAGGTAGGAATTAATTTGCTTGATATATGCAGATCACACAATATAATATATTTACGTATAATCAGTAAATATATTATTAATTCATCTTAGAACCAGGTAGTAGTTGAACACTGTTTATAGTTAATGCTGATATTGGCAAAATTATCAACTCAGTCTTTTAAGTCTCATTTATCGAGTTATGAAGACTGCTGGTATTTATACGCGGTACAAATATGTGAAAACGCATTTCTTCCTATCTCAAAAAGCAAATATATACACATTAACTTAAATAATTCATAGGACTCGAGTTAGATGTATTTAATAAAATTTCGGAAAAACTGGATTTAGAAGATGGAAGTTCCTCTGCGTTCAACAAGTATATAAATTGTTATTAGAATCCAGCTTTTCACACATCTTTTTACACACATAACAGTCTCACAATACAGTTAAATGATTCACATTTTTCAGTACAGATTCTATTTGGCGGCCAAGTTATTTAGTTATTTTTGTTTCCCTTGTGTAGTGGTTTTTTGCGATTTGCGACTGTGATTGAAAGAAATAGAGAAATGGCTATTTCCTTTATATGTCATTCATATAATATTTTAAAAATAATTCTAAGCAATTAAAAATACCTACGTTAAACTGTGCCTATATTTCCCCACTCTTATTTAAGTTTATTAATTTAATATTATTTTATCTATTTATGGAATAAGCAGACAGATCAAGGCCTCTTGTTTTCTGAAGGCATGGTATAATAATTCATAATTCGATTTGATATTTTATTACCTTTCTTTGTCGCATCTTCATAAAGTTTTACAGATATTTTCAATTGCTTATTTTACTGAAGATATACTGTTTATCGTTTGTATGTGAAAAATCCCTAAATTTGTCCCAATGTTACAGGTAAAGCTTAAGTTCTAAAATTAGAAATGCTGGAACTCGTCAAGAACGTCAAGAAATGGAGAAAACATTAACAAATAAAATGATGGATAAAGCAGTAAATAATGAATAATTAAATTAAATATAAGGGCTAAAATATAACAAATTAAATTAATAATGAATTGAATTAAAATATGAAAATTAAATGAAGTTGAACGAATTAAAATCGTCAAAAAAATTAAATGAAATAATTACAGAAATAAAAAGTAATTAAATTCATAATAATAAAGAATGATACAAAGGATAAATGGCCGAATGCTTACTTCTCACATATTTTGAATAGCCTATCCGATCAATAATTTAGCTATTTCATCAACTGGAACGTTTCACAGGGTACACCACTTAGAGTGGTCTGATATTACTCTCGCATGAAGCCGAAAGGACACATAAATAAGAGCTTGCACGGGATTCAGGTACTCATCCTGAAATTTAAATAGCAGTCAGCCTCTGCTGACCATTATAAAGTCCAAGGAAACAGTCCACTATGTAATCCAAGAAATAAACAATTTTATTAGTGTTCTTGCCCAGAGATGTAAGCACATTTTTATTTGGGCTTCTAATTCGCTTAACTAAATTAATATTACCTATAGAAATTCCTCTTCCTATGGGTTCGCATATTGAGGAGGAATAATTTCTTTAGTTGCAGATGTTCTTCACGCATTTTGCTCTTCCCAGGGAAGCTGTGGCGTTCATTTTGTATCTGGCATAACTATCAGTTTTAATAACTGCTAAGCAAAATATGACATTAATATTATTTGATAATTCTACAACTTAGTTGTACAATAAAATCTTTCTTACTTAAAGCTGAAGTTCATTCCGCCTAGAATTGCGATTTCATTCAAAATATTTAGAAGTATCGAAACCGAAATCGGCTGATGAATTCATGCCTTGATCAGAGCGAAATGTTTCATATCGTAAGACAGGTACTAATAATTCACTAAAATTGTTAAATTCATAACCATGTCAAAAGAATTTTTCTTTAATATCATAAACTACAAATTAGTTCATGTTCTTGAATTTTATACTTTGCGTACGTATCGTGCTTTTTCTGTTTTATTTTCAAACATGCTTCAGACTTCTAAAAAAAAGACTTCGTTATCAAATGGATCTTTGAAGAAAGCCCAGAAATAAGGATGAACAACGCCAGCTTTAAGTAAACAACTTCAAACAAAACTTAACAATTTTATGTACTTAAATGTACAGTACAACTTACTTAAATGTACAGTACAATGTAAACTTGAAGTAGAAACTTTGCTTTTCCATAGTAATAAATGCAAAATAACATTGCCTAAAACTTACCAATAAATTGCTCCAAATTCAGAGCTAAAGAAAAAACACTCAATTCTTCCATCTGATGCGATACATCTGACGCACCGCATGCAGATAAAGAAAAATTCGGCCGCTCTTTCACATTGCGAGTAGACAGCAGAGAAAAGCCTTTGTAAAATGCAAAATATTTCATTAATGGTGCTGGTATCTGGACAGTATGCAGAGACAGTAAATCGACACGATAGCGTGCAGTCATTTTGTATTAAATTTCTGATTTTAAATGAAATCGATGATTTAATGCAAAGCTGTATATTTAAAAAAATGTATTATAAGATTGAGTTAAATAATAACGCCTTTTTCACAATTTCAAATTTCTAGGCATGAGCGCTAAGACATTACCCCAGCAGACATACTGGCTGTATCTTAAAATTTCTATGATGGATGAAAGTAGATGTATACCGAAGAGGAATTAATTAGGTTTAATTCTGGATATGAATTCTTTTCATGAATTTTAAGTTCTCTTTATTTATAAGAGAGCTTTTTAAAGCTTGTAAACAAAATTAAAAATGATTAGATTAAGATTTACGCTTAGAAAAATGCTCAAATCAATTAGAATATACTCAAAATGGAATTTGTGAAATTCAGCGATGTATAAAAATAAAAGTTATTGTCAAAAAAAGGAAATAAAACACATTAACTTATTTTTACAGCCAAATGCAAAATTTTCTTGAGTCGATTAAGTTCAACTCGTGAGATTTGTAATTATGTCCTCCAGAATCCCATAAAGCTTTACAAGATAAATGCAGCATTCTATGATCTGTGGAATGGCAAAAATTGCCCTAGCTTGTCAAGTTGCAGTTTTCTTCGAATTCGAATTTTAATGCGCAGTGAAAAACTAATGCAAAGTAAAATACTGAAATGAAATTTTCAATCTGAACAGGACGTAATTATAATTGAAAGGAAGTAATTTGCAGCATGAAATATTATGCTTTCAGAAGGGTTTCATGCTTTATGAAAATTTTACTTCTGAAACTAAATTTATGCTCTGAGTTAAATAATAATTGCATTACTTAACCTAGGGTTTTATCAGTGGCAGTGTTTAAGCACGGGTACGAAGCATCACGATTATTGATTCTAGAATCTATTATAATTATCACTGTAAATTATAGCTTTGCTAATATTCTTAATTTTGTGCATTCGACTGGTGCTTCGTAAAAAATTGTACTCAGAGAAAATGGCTCAACGTTTAACAAAATAAAAATAGATTTATAGGCTGAGTTGTACTAAAATGAGTTTGCTTTAGGATATTTCAGCTATAAAAATGAAACAGGCAGGAGGAGAGAATCGAGTTTTGAAAGTTTTGCTGTATATTATTTCTCATTAATGAATACTGAAAGCATAACAATAACAGGAAACGTTTGAGCCGCCAGTAATTGAAAAATTAAAATTCTAAATATCCTTGAATTGTTAAATGTTACTATGAAAAATAAACTCGCAAATCGTACAAGTTATAAAAATTTGCTAGAATTTCTTGGATCTAACTACAGACTTAAATTGACGATGCTTAATTTGACAGAAATACTTTCAGGTCATTAAATTTTTCTTTTCTTTGAGATAAACACATTTTGTAAATACTTCTTGACGTGAGTTTAACAAACGTAAAATCACTCAGTAATAATAAGTAGTCAATGATCGAATAAAAACGTACGAAAGAGTGATATATATAATAATAATACACCAAGCTCCCAGTCAACCTGATCACTTTTTCTTCCTGCTAGAGCAAATTACACCAAGCTATTAAGCTTTCTGATTTATTTATGCGTTTTTTTATTTCAATTGAATTAAATAATAGAATAATAGAAAAGTATAAGCACTCTACAACGATGTATTTTTAAAGTCACTAAATGAACTTAGATAAATGCATACAAGCAACCTGGCTTACAGCGTGCGGCAAATTTGTAGCCTATAAATGTTAAAGGAAAAGCAACTAAGTATTTCAGACAGTGCTTAATGTTTCCCCATTTACCATTTTTACCCGATAAGTAGTTATAACAACTAAGCTATAACAAGTGCTTCATTTCTAAAAGAAAACTAAACGAACGTGGTAACGTTTCATCACTTTCCCACACGTGACAAAACGTGTGATACTTTTTAATTTTCCTCCTATATCACCATGAATTTGTTTGAAATTTTAAATGCCAAAATTTAATAACATGTTATATATTGTTACGATAGGCTTTCTTCAGTTTCTGAACATAAAAATAACGACGATTACTTTTACATTTTTCATTGCAATCGCCTTTAATCTTGATATATTTCTTCCACTAGTGATTTCATTATATTAGCAACAATAAATGCTGCTTGATATGAATTCAACAGGCAAAACTTTATCTTATGCCAAAACATTCTTACCGTGGTCTTTTAGGCTAATCGCTGGGCATTCAGCAACATGGCATCTGAGGTTTTATCCCAAACCATTGTTACCGTGATCTTTTCGACTAATCACTGGGCATTAAACATCATGGCACCTGAGGACTTCGTGTATTTCCCTAGCAATAATTCTTGTTTTTTATCTGGGTCATCGTTACTGATCAGTTTATCCCAGGTTCCAATCCTTACAAGAAAAGCATCTGACTTTGCTTAAAGGAATTCCAAGTTCTCTTTAAAGACATTGCGGCAAACAGTTTAAAATTTCCTATCATAATTCGGGATGCCCCTTGAGAACTCGCTTTTGATTTCAGCAAATACTCGTGAATGACTGAAGAAACTGCGTCAGCTAAAATGCAAGTTCATGTGCACTATAACACTAAGATGCGTTTTTAAGTGACGATCTTCAATAATCATGACTTCAGTCTTTTTTTTCCCGTTGTCGAAACCTGAACTGGACAACACAAGTGAAGATCACTGTTTTCCCTATTTACTTAAATTGCTTGCTTGCAAAAGTTAACTTAGTAAGCTAACGTTCTTGGCCACCATACACGACAACCCTCCTTTTATGAATTTCCTACAGATCCTCTTTTCCCTTTGTGAAACATTTAACTCCTGTGTGCATTTCCAATTCACATATTTTCGCTATAACAGCGTACTTGTCATAATTTAGCAACCGTATATTACGAACGCGTGTTTCTGAATGCGTAATAAATTAATGCCACCTGCTCCCAAGGTGCAGAACGTGAAAAAGTTCATACTCAAGCACATAACATTCTTCTGCGTCCAATTTTATAACATTACGCTTTGCATCATTAAAATCTAATTACCTGATTTAATGTTAATTGAAGCAAAATAGTTTATTCGTTTTGATATATGCAAAACGATGCATATGCAGATAAAACTCAAGCACATAAATTAATATATACTCAAAAAATATGTAAAATAATTTAATACAAATAAATATTAATATCAATATTTTGTAGAAACACAATTGCTTATGTATTTTAGAAAATGAAAACACTTTCGATGCTTAAAGTTGTTGTTGTTGTTATGTAAACTTTTCGTTGTTGTTGTTATGTAAAAGTAATCGTCGTTATTTTTGGTCGCTATTTTTGGTCGAGAAAAGTGTCTTATATTCTGTCTTACAAAAATAAAAATAATTTGATTTTTTATGAGTGTTTAATTTTTCTTTCAACGAAAATACGATGTGCAAAACATGAAATCCCTCACTCAAGTTAAAGTAAATTCGCATCTGACCCGCAGAAAAAAGTCAGTCCAATTATACCTATTTTTTGGTTGCCCGCATTTACTGTGATCCCAGTTTGCGCAGATACTTGGAATTCAATAACGTATAATTAACCACTAGGTAGCAGCGGTTTTTTCACACACCTTCGTATAGAGATTTTGATTATGAAAAGGCAAAATCCATTCAGCCTATCTTGCTGCTGGAGCCAATGAAAAAATTCACTTAATTCAAAAACTATCTAATTGGCCCAAGATAAGGCCAAAATCTCAAAACGAATGACGAATAGAGAGGTATTTTCATGTTGCTACCTTTGAAGTAACTTTGAGTGATAAAATTAAAAGTAAATATGATTACAGTTTTTAGATATCATAGATTTATCATATTTATGCCTAAAGTATAGAAATATCTACACAAATAAGATAGGATGAAATTCTGAAGGTTATTTAAAGCACCTGACACCACAAAAACACTTAATTATGACCTTGATTTTTCTACCCTTCTGTTTCTATTGAGAGAATTTTAGTTGGGAATAATGTTATTTATCTGCCATGTGTAGCAAGCACGAAATTTTTTATTTCAAAACCAGAGGGTTTTAAGCAAAAGCAGAGTAATTCCTTTATGTTCATTTTAATGCTTAAATTTAAAATTTGATGCTTCACATGACCCTGACTTACTTACCACCAACAGAGTTTCTGTACCGCCTGTTATATGACTACCAGCATTTGTACTCAATTGGTGGAGCGTTCTAGTATCGCTAAACCTAGCCAAAAATCTCTATAGAATATTACAATTTGTAGCGGAATTTATAAAATTTCTTCGGAAGATGGGTATTTGTGGCGCGGAGTTATTAAAGAGACTCTGTCAAGACTGTGACTGTTCTGAATGATTTTTTTTTAGATTGCTTTTAGATTTTTGCAGTTCATTGCCAAGTAGTCTATGAGAGTTTTAAATCTGCTTCGTCGTAGCTTACTCTTGTGGAGTTGTTTCAGTATACCTTGGCATTTTCAGTTGTGTACGACCGGAAATGTAGATTTTTGGTGATTTCACATTCGAACATACAGTGATCGATGGTACCTGTTGAGCCGCATATGCATGAGTCTGTGTGATGCAATCCGAAGCGAAACAGGTTGCAAAAGGACCGTGCGTCATCAAGAAATATGTCATTGCTCTGTTTGTGGTAGCTAATTCCCTTGAGGTCACCGGGGCGAAGTTAAATATCCTCCTGCTTGTTAGCTCTTGTGTCCAGATAGTTTTCCACAGGGACATAAGGTCTTGTTCCAATCTTGATTTAAGATGTGATAATGGAATTGGCAGATAGGTGGCTAGGGCAAATTGTCCATTTGCACTATTAGATTACCCTTGATGTTAATTTTGATATTTTACAGATAATTAAAGCACGGATACCAACTAGTACGCTTTAAATGAATAACACCTATTAATAACTGTGCCATCAATGGGGTGGTTAGTTACGAAACCCACCAATTTTGACAAGTTGTTGCAATTATAATGCATGTGAATGAAGTTATTTTGTGCTGTATAATACTATGTAAGGATTATTTTAATTTTCTAATAATTATTTTTAATTTTGAAACCCTTTCCTTTAAGTTCTTCTTTTCCACCTACAACTTCCTACCAGAATGAGATTTCAGTATCGCGTTTTATGTAAATGAAGTAGAACCAGTGTTTAATGGGAGGTTCAGTCATTTCGGGAGAAGAGCTGAAACGTTCTCAGCAGAGCGTGTTTTGCCTTCGGACCACATCTTTGCTTTAAGCCTATCTAACAGCGCACGACTTTACTCTTATGTACCTGTTAGAATTTGTCGGTGAGGTTAAATTATGGACCACCTCGGTTAGTTATCGGTGCACAGCTTCTGCTAAGGTGTAGCTAGTTAGAATTAGTTTAGTTTTTTATTTTCTATCTTAAGTTAAAGCTTAAGTGGAGGCTTTCCCGTAAGCTCCAGGGGGCCATCTGTTGGCATTTTTTTGAATGAATAAAAGGGTATTTTAGCCCTTCTTTGGAATTATATTTTATGTGTAAGAAGAGGAGCGAATAATCTCTGGACACTTCCTTAAAGTTCTAATAGCCAAGGACACGAAAATTAACTATGTAACTGCAAATCAATATTAAATGTATTATATTCCGAAATCTGATTATTTTACATTAAATTTACATTTAGGACGTAAAAATGGTAATTAATAACTTTTGTCAAATAATTATAATGCTAGATCTTCAGATAACTATTTTTGTATGACCTTTTTCGATTCAGATATAGAATCAGTTTTATTAGAAATATTAAATACCTGTTTCACGTTTCTAACTCATTCTAACATAACTACCGTATTCTAAATGCATTCCGAACATCAACTGATCCTTAATTTGAATTAAGAGGTGAAATGGTCTTTATCAAAACCAATTTATTATGAAATTCCCTACCCCCACTGGCGGGGCATAAGCTGTCTTCAGTAGATGACAAGAAGAACGATTTTTCATTTCACCGTCTCTAATAACAAAGGAAGTTACTCAGAATGTGGCCTAGGGCTGGCTACTATTACGTTCTCATACGGCAGCAAATATCCGTGTTTAGTACGAGATTCAAACCTAAGCCAATGAGCGTAGTTATAGCCTCAGCTAACTATGGCATCAACTGGCGACATATAAATTTTAATACAAAACTGGTCTTTGAATAAAAAAAAGCCAAAATACAAAAATTGACTGAAAAATTTTAAAATATTCATAACATATATTATCATACTAAAATGTTAGTAAAAATACATTAATTTACTTTAAAAGACATTATCAGATTTTGAAATATATATATGAATGAAGGGGTTGCTAAAGTATGATATGAATGGAAATATACTGCATAAAAATTTAAAAGAAAAATAGAAGACAAGTACATTTTATTTATAATGCTAAAATCTTCTGAAAATTTGAAGAATAGAAAATGCAAGGATGCATGGAATTCGAATATCGTGAAATACACGTGCTAACGTACTCCATACATATTTCGGAAGGAAAAACATTATAAAAATCTTTCGAAAACATTTGGGTAGCAATGGTTGGACCTTCAGTCGTCAATAACAGCAAGAAATGTTCAGCGAAATGGAAACTTGAAATTAATTGCTCAGTCAACGAGTTTCTGAGTAATTTCATATATATGAGGTAAAGAGATTAGAAACAATAAGCAACATTTTTTGCTGATGTAAGCTTTTAAAAGTTTCAAAAAACATGTTTTCAAAACTGTCACAATTCAAGATTTCTATTTGTGTAACTCGTAATCTTTTTTGTAGTAATCTTTGAGATAAACTCATCCCCACAACTCTATTTTTAAAAATATCTTTAATCCTTCCTCGAATACACTTCTTCATAAAATGGACTTCAGCCAACTGATTATACTATACTAAAATATTGTACTGAACAACAATGTTATTTCCCGCAACCTTGATGATAACTATGTTATTATTTTATGAATTATAGAATGATAAAGATAAAAATGACCTTCAAATTGAATATTTTCAATTATTTAGCTCTCAGAATTTTTGATTTAGAGATCAGTTTAAGAAAACTAAATACAAGTTTAAAGATATATTTTTGGTACCAGATTCTTCACGAAATCACCTAATGTCGTAAAGCAGATGACTTATTATTTCAACGAGCATCTCCACATTTAGTTAATGCTTTGACAAGTTGCAAAATGTATGCTCCAGGTAGTCATACAGCAAAAGAAAGGAGTTAAACATACTTACCCTACCAAGCAAATTTTTTGTAGTTATAATATAAGACAGAGAAACGAGTAAATTAATATTGGTTGCACGTGCAACCTACTCTCAAACTGCTGTTACAACAGCAATCTTCCACTAAGTAACACTCATATATCTTCCAGCATTCTACTAATTAGGAATATTTACTGACAATTTTCGTGATCAGTGTAGCGTGTGTTTGGTTTATTTGATTACGGCAAGGCACTCGAAGGCTATCTGACTAAAAACAATAGCTTCATGGAGGACTTTCTGAGGGAGACTCGTTCGTATACACTTTACAGATGGGAAAACCCACGAAAACGTCAAGAAGCCAGCATCGAACAGGGATTCGAACACCGGGCACTAAACTAACGGCATTCAGCAACTTTACCGCTAGGCCTCTGGTGGCCCTCAGTGTAACAAAATTAGAAGGAATAGTAGAAGGTGAGCCACAACGGGGCGTGGGTAGAGCCACGACAGTAACATTTTACATGAATACGTCTTTCAAGACCAAAAGAAATAAACAGGAATTATTTATTAACATCCTTTCTTAATGAACAGTTTCATTGCTTGCCACTTAAAATCAAATAACTGGGTAGGGATCTGTGATTCAACGCAAAACACAATAAAATACAGTAAAAGTCAAATAAAAAACACTACACATAATAAAGTCTGCACAGAAATCTTTCTATAGTATATTAGGCTTAGACACGTATTGCTCAGAATTGTAAAATCGGTAACAATGCAGTCCGCATTGAATTCGGAATATGCAGATTTATGGATGAAGTTCTTTTTTATCGTTAGTAAATGCATAATTATTATCCAGTTATCAAGAAAGCTGGCTGACCATGTTGTTCGCATCAACTGGTATTACGTTGCTTACTTGCCCAACTATACTGTAGCTACCTTTGTGCCAAAGTCATCTAATTTGTATAAATCGCAATTTGCCTTCGGTGGGTACCAGATTCAACTATTTTGGTCAGTAGAGGAATCTTCTTCGGGTTTGGCGCGTGTTATACCGAACCTGGCCAAGTTGAAACCAAACCAAAGTCGCTCGCACATATTTGCAAACATAACCAATGTAGCTCAGAAATGCCTTATTTAAATACCGTTTTTTATGGAACCGTTTTGTCTCGATGGAAATATTTTCTCAGAACTGTACACCTGGTATGTCCACCATCTTGACATTGCTGTCTCCAGATCATTCCATTAGTGTCGTCGCAACTGCTTCATTGACCGAGTTTAGCGCAAACGTGGCGGTACTATACTCAGCTGGTTGAAAGCACGCATTCTCTGTGTCGTTTTATAACCCTTATTTCTTTTCACTGGAGAGAATGACTTCTCTTTGGATTTGCCTTGGGCTAATATATCAAACCCTTTCTGTTTCTTCAGTTTTTGTCGTAACTTTCACCATGTACTGCGAGATATTCCACGATTTTATCCGGCCCTTAGACAATTGTCACATATACGAAAGATTCATGATTTCATTATGCCAAGTTATTCGAAAGATTGTGCATTGATTTGAGAGATTGGACGTAGCCATCCAGACCAGCGCGAACAGACTTGTGATTCTTGTCGCGCTATCTGGATGGCGATGATTATGATCACTATCATTGCCATCTGAATATGATCACTCTAAGTTAACTGTAGTCTCGCTTTCAACCTTAAACTAATCAACGATGCCTGAGAACTGGGTTGCATCAACTGCGCACAATACAATTACTAACAAATTACTTTCTCTAACAAATTTTATCAGATAGACTGGGATCGCAAAATCATTCAGAGTTTTCCGAAACTAGCTGGAAAAATTTCATGGTACTCGAGTTTAAGATGAAGGATGCCTGGAACCGATTTCAAAGCAGCACACGCCAGGTAAACCTCGTACTTTTATTAGGGATGCCGTTTTTCTGCTTTTCCATGTGATGCTTTGAAATTACGTTCTTTCTCCAAAGGGAAGGTTTCCGATCAGAAGTTCTTACGCAGCACGGAATTTATACTAGCTCAATGGAATTTCATTGCAGCTTATATGACAACCTAATGTCCGTGATCAGTTATTATATAATGGGATAGTTCATCGTATAAAAGTACAATAGGTATAAAATGAGAAGAGATAGGAATAATAAGATTATTAGAATACTGTAAGAAGCTGACAATGTGTTATATAATATGGAACTTTCTCTGACCTTGCGGATTTTAGATGTTATTGACTGCTTAAGATTTCAAACACCTTTTATTTCAAATGAGTCTGTAAAGTTAAATCACAGTCGAAACAGTATAATCTGGTCTCTAAAAACTCCACATGGACACAGAACACTGTCCCTCAGTCCAAAGCGAAAGAAGTAATTAAAAAACCCTCGTGCTCAATCAAAATTGTGTAAGGACACAGAGTTTGTTTACGAATGCTTGATTGCGACTGTGTTCTTTTGTCTTTCGGGTCATAATCCCAGCATTCTGGTCACTGCTTTTGCAAGCACTAAGCTTTAATTCGTTTCAAGTAAGATTTTCATTCTTGAAGCATTAGGATTAGAAGCTGCAAGTTTTGTTAACTTGTCTGCCTGATGACCTAACACTGGTAGAATCTTGAGCTCAGTGGGAAGTTTAGAAGTATTCTGTATACTTCGAGAGACAGCGAAGCAACAGAGTGAATGTGTTTTATAGCTTCAAAGCAAATACAGGATACCAGTTGATATCGTGTATTTCTGTAACAGTGTTAGCACTTTTTGCTGTATTGTTGATGGCTGCTCTGATGGCAACTGATTCGGCCAGAAAGAACGTATTGCCGTTGAGGAAAACCGCATATAAAATATTAATGATTCTGGAGTCACTCAGTACATATAAATGGCTGCCAGTGCCTGTACCTCATTTAAAGATATACGAAAAAATTAAGTCTTGTTGCCAGGTGGCAGTGACTTTTATACTCGATTTCATGAGGGTCATTATTAATAGGATGGCATAGAAAAACTTACTACTATGCGCTCACAATAAGTTAGAATATAAATCTTGTCCCAGATAATCGTAGTACGCCCAGTCTTGTTAGTCTAGTGATGACTGGATCCCTTTGGAAGATTAGAACTGGCAATGGAATACCAACCAGACCTCGAACAGTCATCTCAGAAATTGTCCTGTAGCCTCTGCAGATCCGGTGTTAGAAATGGACGTTGAGTGGACAGTAAGAAACTCCTCATCTGTACCGTTCGTTATGTGGGTTCTCCAGGTGGAAGCACCATACATAACTATTCAGCAACTCTATGATGTTTGCAAAGATAACCTATTTATGTAAGAAAGCCTTATCATTAGGAATAATTGGCAGCAACGTTGAGCAAACCTAATACTAACCTGTTCGATATATAGTATCCAGGATAGTCCACTTTCGATTACTGTTAACATCCGGCGCATTATCCTCTATATTGTCCCACGGGTTTTAAAAAATAGTTTTTTAAACTTTCTTTGATTTTGATGAAGACACACAACAAAATAAAATAAAAGTACATTGTGTCAATAGGCTAATTGAAAAATCAACTTATTGCAAAGAATACTGAAATAAAATACACAATTCAACTGATATTGAGTAGTGTTGATCGTTCATCTTCTTACTGTTGAGCAAATTTCCATAAACTTTTGATGACTTAGCCGCGTCATTGATTTCAATATTCCGACATAAGAAAAGGTTCAGTACAATAAGCCTCAATGAAACTAAGCTGTTTAAGCAAATGATGACACATTTTCTAATTAGCATGATATAGATTTATTACAGTACGCCTAAAAATATCAAGTTGATAAGAAAGGACCAAAGTTTTCAATTAGGCGGGCGTATTGCAGAATGACGAACGGCTGTTGCAATTGCTGGAAATTTCAATTGGCCGAAGAAATAATAATATATACAAAGAGGGGAAAAATTACAAAAAACATTAAAAATTAGAAGTGTTATTTTGAGACTCACCAACTTAATGTTATTTTTCACTTTTTCGACTGATGAGTGTTTCGGTTAAAGGAAGTTCGAGTATGCTGCTGTTTGCAGCAGCTCTAAAATATATGCTGCTGAAGAGTGAATCTAATCTTCGTTATCTCCAGCAATTAAATGAAATACAGCGTAACCTCGATTCGCGAACGCTTCACTTCATGAGCAGTTTGGTTCACGAACGTATTATCTGAACAAAAAACGCCTCAGAGGACGAAAGGTGTTTCGAGTTATCAACATGTCCACAGCATATGATTTTCAAGAAGCGTAAGCAAAGAGGTTTTCAGCTAACGAGTGTCACATAATTTATACTCTCGGACTTCTGGAAACATCAGTAAATATTTTCCATTGCTTAACTCTCATTAACAAAGCCAAGAAGCAAGAAAAAAAATCTTAGTTCTGTATTCCGTGAAATTTGTGCAAAATAGGTGTCAAATGCAAGCTTTCCCTGCAACAATATTATCCTAATAAAGCATTAGCAAGCTACTGCATGTGCACTTTCAGTGACAATGCCATATGTCCCACCAGAAACATTTTAAAACACAGGTGAAAAACAAATGCATTAAAAAAAATTACGTTAAACAGAGATCCGGTGAGTCTCAGATAGAGAGGATTGGTGCTGAGAGGCAAAGAAATGATAAAAGAAACTGCCCTCTAAAGGCAGTATCTAATGCTTTTATTATGGCATCTTTTACCACTTATGCCATCGACTATTCTTCGTACACATAAAACGTACAGTCAAGTTTTTATTCAATTTTATCTGTTTAGTACCTTTTTTATCTTTTTTGTTATTGTTATTTTGTTTTATATTTTACTTTATGAACTTGTGCGCAAAGTACTGTTGTATAGCTTAAATTCATTTGTGATCCAGCAACGAATTAATACATTTTACATTATTACTGAGGAAAAAATGGTTCCGATTTAGGAACATTTCGGTTAAATAACTGCCTGCAGCAATAAATTAAATTCTAAACCGAGGTTTCACCAGGGATAAATAGAAAGGGCTAGGTCATTCCTTTGTTCGACTCCTCGCCGACGCGAGCCTCATGGAGGGGGTTAACTGGTAGTAATCTGACGTCACTGTTATGCACCTGCTCTGATTTCGCGCGTTTAAAACTGCAGTTTCATTCAGTTTGCGAGACGATTTTCTGGAGGTTGCATATCTCAAATTAATTTTAATCATACATATTTGTTTTCTAATAATGCAAATATTTAAAATAATTCGTGTATATATATGTATATATATAGTTTTAATCAGTTTTCCTTTTAAATTCTGCATTTAAAGTATCCTTTATGTAATATGGCTTCTTGTGCTGTAGCAACGTGCCGTAACACTTATAGAAATACGAAAGGAAGAGATATTGTATTTCATGCTTTCCCAAAGGACAATTTGATTTTGACGAAAGAATGGATACATAAATGTCGAAGACAAGATTTTATTAATGTGAAAAACGCAAGAATTTGCAGCGAACATTTTCTGTGCAGTGATTATGAAGATGATATGAGAAATCGCTTGCTTGGATTGCCACAAAGGAAACTGTTGAAATGCAATGCTGTGCCGAAAGTAAATTTATCGTGTGATGTAAACGAAATAACACCAAGAAATCGGAGACATTTGAAAAGAAAACTAATGCAGAGTGCTTTTGAAAGACTACACGAGTTAAGTCCAAAGAAAATTTATTTTGAGGCCGAGAACGAAATTAAAGCTGACAATAATAAATCAAATGTGAATGATTTTGAAATAAAACTTACAAACGACAATGCCGTAAGTGACAATATCTCTGAATGCCCTAATTGTAAAGATAAACAAGAATGCATTGATAATTTGAAGAACAAAATTATATTCTTAGAAAATTGTAATAAAATATTGAAAAATAGAGAAAAGAAAAATTTTAGAATGTTTGCTCAGCGACAAAAAAGGTGGACGACATCTAGAAAGAAATTTGTATCGGAAATTCAAAAATTAAAATCCCAAATAGCAAAATTTAGGAAAAAACAGCACAGATCGGAGAATTTGGAAAAACGCCTACAGCATATTTTTACAAAGACGCAGATTAACGCATTGCTAGAAAAGAAGGAAAAAATCAGGTGGACTAGTGAAGATATTTCACGCTGTATTGTCATAAGAGCTCTGTCATCTAAAAGCTACGATTTTTGGAAAGAAAAAATGGGCATTCCTTTACCTAGCACTAGCACATTAAAGAGATGGTGCGCTAAATTTTCATGTAGCCCAGGAATTCAGAGTGATGTTCTTGCTGTAATGAAGGAAAGATGCGAATATTTGAATTCTGTAGAAAAAATATGCGTTCTCAGTTTCGACGAAATGCATATAGATTCTAAACTCTGTTACGACTCTAAACTGGACCAAATACTTGGTCCTTTTCAAAAAGTGCAGTTTGTTTTAATCAGAGGTCTCATTTCGCAGTGGAAACAACCAATATTTTTTGATTTTAATACTCCAATGAAGCAAGAACTTCTTTTTTCACTCATAAGACATATTCAGTCATCTGGAGTAGAAGTGAAAGCAATAGTGTCTGATTTAGGAGGATCTAGTACTTTGTGGAAAGAGTTACAGATTTCGATCAATAGTTCTGAGTTTCCAAATCCAGTATTGCAAACGAAAAAAATATGGGTTTTTGCAGATTTAGCGCACTGCCTCAAATTACTGAGAAACCACTTTTTAGATAAAGGATTTATTTTAGAAGATGGAACTGTTTTAAATGTTGATATTATTAAAGAGGTTTTAAATAGAGATTCAGGAGAAATTAAATTGTGTCACAAACTAAAACCAAATTATTTAATGGTCAAGGGAAACGAGAGACAGAAAGTCGCTCCAGCGAAAACATTATTTTCAAGAACTACCGCGAAAGGTATACTCCACCTCACAGGAAATCAAAAAGCATCTGACTTCTTTGAGTTAATCGACAGTTTTTTCGATATTATGAATAGTACCAAGCCATACCCTCCTTCAGATAAAATACTTAAAGCAGCATTTGGATTAAATGAACATCATGAAAAACAAATTCAAGTTTTGGAATTAATGAAGAAAGTCATTGGTGGATTAAGAGTTCAGGGAAAATCCAACATGCTGCCTTTCCAAAAAGGAATAATAATTTCAATAAATTCTCTTTTTGGCCTACACCAGGATCTAAAATCATCGTATGATGCTAAATATATTTTAACATCTAGATTAACTCAGGATGCACTTGAAAGTCTCTTTAGTCAGATTCGAGGGCTTGGTAGGTTTAATGACCATCCATCACCTAGTGAAGTTATACGCCGCTTAAAGCAATTAATACTCGCTAATAAGCTGCCAAAATTATCTTCAAAAGTGTGCACGACTAAAGAAAGCAGAAATATTGATTCATATTTAACATCAGAACTACTTGAAATGGCTTTGAAAACTGAGGAGGAAGATGCTTTTCCATTAAATACTATTGATGATTTGGATTTGGATTTCATAGAGGAACCTTCTCCTATGGCTTGGGAATTAGAATTGAATTCCGCCAGACAATTTTCGACCGCCGAAAAAGAAGCATTAACATATGTTGCAGGTTATATTGCCTACCGTGTGCGAGACAAAGACCCGTCATTGGGAACAATATCTAAAAATAGTGCTGATGAACCAATATTTAATTCAGAATGGATTAAATTATTGTCCTTAGGAGGTTTGACTACACCTTCCCATTCATGGATGAATACAGTTTACGAGTTCGAAAAAATATTTTGTGCAGTTCATGGTACAACTTACTACAAAGGGAAGCATGTAATTGGCTCTTTAATTAATAAACTGGAGAAACATTATCCTGAAGTTAACAGAGAAGCAATTCGTTTATTTTGCAGAGTGCGAACTTTTATTAGAATACGTTTCTTAAATAGAAATGCATATGTTTTTTCCCAAAGAAAAGCAACCCAAAAGGCAAAAAAGTGGATTGCTTCGAATGTGGCAGCCAATAAATAATATTTCAACAGCTTGTAGTTGAATTGCGACTGTACAAGTAAGCATATATAATATGTTTTGATTTGAAATATTTTTAGATGACATTTTAGAAGTTAATAGCATAAAGCATATTTCAAATAAGAACTAATTTTATTAAGTTATTTTTATTGTATCCTGTGTTATTATTAATTCGATTTTGTGCTAGCTTAGCATTCTAGATAAAATATAATAGTATAATATTAAAGTAATTGGCATAAGAAGACTTGTCTCCTTAATCCCCACTTTTGAAAAATTAAATAATGTTTTAGGTACTGCGAGTAAAGTTGTTTTGTCTAAATTAAGATAACAATCTTACATGTATTTATTTAAATGTAATATGATGAAAGCCTAAGTTACAAAATTATTTAAAAAAATATCTGTTATTATGTTGAATCGGGAGAAAAATATGCCAATGTAAAATTTACAATTAGGCTGAAACTCAAACTTAGATTAACAGAAATTTTGCCATATATAACCATACATGTTTAAAACTATGCCAATTTAAGGTTGTTTTTGGTTAATTTTAAATAGCTGTTATTATAGTTATCTTAGAAGCAGTAGTAGAGTTCTCTTAGTTAACATGCAGATAAATAAATGATTAGAAATAAACAGGCATGTAAAGAAAAAATAAATCCCTGCAAATTAAAAATAGGACCTTTATGCTAAGAGTAGCGCATTTTGTCTGTTATTTTAAAATTGAGTAAGTACTATTAAATTTTTTAATGTTCAATGTAAAATGCACACTGCAGTAACATTGTCTCTTCCAAATTATATCTATCTTTCACACACAGCTTATTTAAAACGCTGGTTCTTCAAATTTAAAACGCTAATTTCTATGTTGTGAATTGCATCTCCGCGCTCAGTGTCATCGTGGCTACGTCATCACTCCCCACAGCCTGTTTCAGGGGGAAAAGGTCTATGAGCTAGCCCTTCTCTTTTAAGTCCTGGGTTTCACTGTACTATTGTAAAAGTCTTTAACAATCCATGCACTTAATGATTCTCAATATTATTTTACAAGTTGTCAACTCTGAACAGCCTTCTAAACTCCAAAATATTTGCGAACTTAAACTAAAAAATCTGATGCGTACACCACATGACTTCCTTGTACGAAATATTAAATTATACGAATTGTACATTTCATTTAAACTTACGGATTCAATTAAATCTACTTTGTCGATAGCGCATAAACCACAATAGAATAAATACACTCTTTAAAATTCACTATATTTGTTTACCACAGCAGAACTCTGGCGCTAGGTTCACTTAACAGCGTTACATCTCATTCATTTTATAACGCAGAATGCACAAAAATTATGTATATCATCTGAAAGATTATCTAGTCGTTGTCACATGCTCTATTCAAATACTATGATAAATCTAAAACGATGTATAAAAGAAATTAAACGAACAAAAAAAAGAAAGAAAGAAAGAAAAGAACAGTTTTTCACAGACGACTAAGTATTTCTCAGTAAATTAATTCAGTTCTTACTTCGCGACAAGGCAAAAATACATAAAAACTCAAAATATCTATATTAAAAATTACGAAGTGAATCTGAAACACTTATTTCCTCGAATAACTTCCAGAATTGATTAAGCATGATTTCATTCGCAATAATAAAAGAAGGCGTTATCTTCGTTGTTGCGAAACTTAGTTTCTTTGGATTGGCAACAAATCCACTAGTCTGCTAAGTTTCAAATGTAAACAAATATGGCTGCTATGGCCAAAAAATTAGGCTTCGGAACACTTAAACAACATTTAAAGTGTTGATAATTCTACAACTATAACATGCAGGTTAACTAAAGGCATAAAATTCTTAACCGGAAGATAAGAACATCATTATTCAATCATTTTTAAAGCAAAAAATGCACAATTTACAAACACATAAAAATAAAAAAACTGAGCTCACTGAGCCGAGCAACAGAGTGGGTATATATACTTTTCTTGCGGTCGATTGCAATCAAAATAGGAGGTGCACATCTACATTTGTAAGGTATTTCTCCCGCCTTCTTGGCATGCTTTCGTGGTGTAGTGGTCAGCACGCTCGGCGCATATTCGAGAGTTCCGTGATTCGAGTCGCGGAGTGGGCATTGCTCATATTTCATCTCCCCTGCTTTCAAAAAATACCTAATGTCCTCTACACATGTTATAGCAGTCCTATATACAAAATTTCAACGTTACATGTTATAGCAGTCCTATATACAAAATTTCAACGTTACATGTTATAGCAGTCCTATATACAAAATTTCAACGTTACATGTTATAGCAGTCCTATATACAAAATTTCAACGTTACATGTTATAGCAGTCCTATATACAAAATTTCAACGTTACATGTTATAGCAGTCCTATATACAAAATTTCAACGAGGCTACTCATTTTTGACTTATGCGAGATACATACACACATACGCACGTACGTACGTACGTACAGACGCCACGAAAAAGTCTTTTCAGTATCCATTTTAAATCATTTTATAATTTTTTGGAGGGAAAAAGAGTCCTTTATTCTGTCCTTCAGATGTAACGCAAAAACTTCGATAAATTGCATTCGTTAGCGGAAAAAATGGATATTTTCGTTTAAATATGATACCCGAAATTTTTCGCTATTACAATACTTCCTTTTTACTTCGCACAAGGAAGTAAAAAGGCTTCGTTGAGGGAAATGATGGTTGCATTTTCAAACAAACCGAACAAGACTTAGATCGAAATGGTGCCAAAAAGTGCTTACAAATGAGCAATTAAATTCCTTTTTCCTTTTTTTTTCCTGCAACTCACTCGATGCAAATCTGTTTTCTAGCTCCCCTAACTTTATTTGTTTATTTTATGCAAATTGTTTCTAATTTTATTTAACTTCCTGGCGTTGGCTAGGTTTCTAACTGACTGCCTGTTTCACACAGCATCCCAGCATAAGAGATCGCGGATGGAGATTATCGGAGTGTTCGGTTTTATTTCAAGTCAATTTTAGTATAAAAAATATTCTCCTTAAAAACTCAAAATTTTGCCAAACTTGTAAGAAAAATCAATAAACAAATTTTTAAAATAGAAAAAATAAAGAAAGATTTTTAAAAAAATCAATGTTTCTGAAAGTAGGAAAATTAATCTTTCTAATCAACATAGCAACGAACTATATGATATCACTTTTTGAGACCTTCTGATATGTTCAATAATCCAAAAAAATTGCTGTCAATTTATTTGAACATCTATTCGAAATTTAAGTATCTTCAACTGATAGCAGCTCATCCACTGATTTCGGAAAATAACCACTAATCTGTCAATTCTATTAGAGATTCCAAAGCAGCTTCTAAGGAAACTTTATTTTTCTATTTATTGGGTGAAGAAAACAAAGAAATTCTGAGATGATTAACTTATCTATTAAGCATAGATGTGAAAAAATATCTATTAAAATAAATAATATATAACCTACATTGAATTTTGAAAAAATCGCTGTGGAATGTAGAGTTGTCTTTGTAAGTATAGCGAATCTGGCAAGTTCAGGACTTAGCGATGCTGAATTAATAAATACTGCATTATTGGATAGGTACTAGATAATATCACAAAAGGATTTTTTTCATGGTATTCACTGTATTAAGGAATGCAAAAAAACTGTATATGGTAACTCTGCAAATACATTTAATGAGAAAAACATGATGGTCAGTAAATTTATTCGCAGTTTAATAATTACTTATTCCGTTTCTGCTTTGAATCATTTTTAATTGCCAATGCATGAAATTGTTTTCGAATGGCCTCTTGTTTTATAAAATCATTATTCTTATTGTTTTACCAATAATACTTTATAAGCTATATCTCCCACATTCTTAGCGTGCCTTCGTGGTGTAATGGTCAGCACACTGAGCCGGTATTTCAGAGGTCCGTGGTTCGATTCCCGGCGAAGGAATTGCATATTTTTCATGTCTCCTGCTACTAAATAACCTAATGTCTCTACACTGGCGCCCGAACTAAAAAAAGGGGTGGATGATGATTCTCCACCACCGCGATTTGGCGATTGGGTCCCCCAAACCTCAGTCGCCCTTTAAAAATGGGAGTATATAAGGTATTTCTCCCGCCTTCTTCGCATGCCTTCGTGGTGTAGTGGTCTGCATGCTCGACGCGTAACCGAGAGGTCCGTGGTTCGATTCCCGGCGAAGGCGTTGCTCATTTTTCACCTCTCTTGCTTCGTAATAACCTAATGTCTCTACACTGGCGCCCGAACTAAAAGGGTATTTTTAATTGCCAATGCATGAAATTGTTTTCGAATGGTGGCGACTAGGTCCCCTAAAACCCTAGTCGCCCTTTAAAAAGGGGAGTATATAAGGTATATCTCCCACATTCTTAGCGTGCCTTCGTGGTGTAATGGTCAGCACACTGAGCCGGTATTTCAGAGGTCCGTGGTTCGATTCCTGGCGAAGGAATTGCATATTTTTCATGTCTCCTGCTACTAAAAAACCTAATGTCTCTACAACTTACACTTTTTTAGAGAATTTCTCAGATGTATTTAAAGCTTAATCAGCTTCGTGCATCGTTAAATTTTCTTCTAAAAATTTGGGGTGAATTAAGTTAAAGAAAGAATCGATATGAAAATGGGAAGTTTTAAAAAAAAGATCAACTGAAAATGGAAAAAAATAGGTTAGACAACTACAGAATCTTTTCGAATATTGCCAAATGATATGGTAGTAGGCCTATCTTAAGGCAGGAGTCTTGTTGAAAGAATGCCCAATTATCATCAGTGCCAAAGCGCAGAATGTCAGATTATTGAGCTTTTACTAGAGTACGTGTGAAAACTGCAAGAAAATACTTCACAGAAGTGGATCCTAAATTAATTCCATAATTTGATCTAAACAAACAAAAAATGAATACAACTGTGTAAAAATGTAGATAAAGCTTCGAATCGTAAAGAGATGTGGACATTATTCAATAGAAATAATAAAAATTAGAAACAATTCAGTTAGAAACGATTAACCTCGAAATATCTTTCTTTAACAAGTAAAAATAAATATTTTGCAGGAGTGGATGTGTTATGGCTGAAAACCTCACTAACAAGTGTGATACTCCCTATATAATTTACTTAACTGTAAAAATAGCTGAAGTAGACAAACTGAGGTCAAATGTTGGCTAGACATGGTGGATGTTTGTTTCACATTACGAAGTCAAATGTCCCCGCACGTGCTGAGATTCGATCCAAATGGCTCTCGTTCAGTGTCTAGTTTTGTGCCGCAGTTATCAGGAAGCTATTTCGGTCACTGATTCTCATCACCTGTTTCTCTACAAATTTTAACAACTACCTGTTATATGCGCTAGTAATAAATTGGAAACTAAATTCTTATCTTCTAATAATGATTTGAAATTGAATTTTTCAGTAGAGGATTACACTTGAATAAAGGGTACAAGAATATTGTTATAACAATCAATTAAATTAAATACCAACTTACAGTTACAATATTAACAACAACTTACAATATTATAATACTAAAGACATGAATAGCCACGGATAATAAGCAATAGTTATTAATTAATGTAATTAAATGTGTTCATGAGAGTTTGCCTTTAAAATGATGTCTAGAAATAAGAAACAATATTCCAGAGCATCTAATTTGAAGTAAAACACACTGATGTTGAATCTAAAATTAAGTTGAAAAAGAACTTTAGATTGAAGCAAATTTTGAATAAAACTCTAGCGATTTCCAGTGGCGATAAGACATAGATTTCTCTCGAGAGCTTCCTTTAAGAGCAGAGACTTAGGTCAGATAATTCTCAAAACAGGTAATATTTTACTCAAAACATATGCAATCTAAATTTGCTTCTTTGCCTATTTCAAAATTTTTGAGCATTTGAGCAATAAAAATTAACAATAGTCAGTTATTGATTTAAAAAAAAACTTAGGGATAATAATAGGCGTAGCAGTCAAGTATAAATAATGTAACTAACTATAATAGTTAATTAATTGACTGAGAAATTTATGTTAGTAAATTTAAAAAGAAAATTAATTTAATCATTGCAGTAAATATAAACATAGCATGCGATTTCAGAAAAACGTCTTAAAAATTTAACTATGATTTCTGAACATTACAACGAGAAAAAAATTTCCTTAGTTAATTAACTACATTACAAAAACTACAATAAAAATTATCAAATCTAAATAACGAAAAGAGAAAAAATTCCGTCATCATCTTAGAAACAGTCTTGACTAAAGAGTACGTAGGTTTCATCTTCCGCAAAAACCACAACATCACATAGTATACATATTAAAATGTTAATTTCAATAAACAAATATATATATATATATGTAATAAGATCGCTATTATTGTAATAAGATGACTTGGTGGAAGTAAGTTGTAACGGACTGACGATGGTCCTCTGCATTGTAACTGGAAGAGATTTTACTGCGTAGTTAGAAAGGATAACACTCGAAAGAGACATAACAGTAAATTTCATAGATAATTTTATTCCTTGATAATGCGCATCATCACTATTGGTGCGCTATCACCCCACAATTTTATACAGCTTACATCTTCTTAAAATATGGACAGAATTAGAAAAGTAAACTCTGCGCGGGTAGCGGAAAGGCGACACAATTGAAAGTAGCAGAAGAGAAGAACAAAGAGAGGAGTGCGTTGCCACTAATTACTTTTTTATACCAAATTCCATTTCAGATCACATGTTAGATTAGTGTCCAAATATTGGGTTCAGATTTCATCGATAAATGCGCATCAGAACTGCAGGGAGTTTAGTTCGAAAATTTATTGCTCTGCTATTTTTAGAATGAAAGACGGGAGTTATCAAAAGGCTATTATTAATTTATTATTGGAAAGATAGATTAGATATTTTATATTTATGTAAAAGATAAAAAATACGTTGGCTATGCATCCAAATAATTAGCAACCTCAAAACTGACTATTCGAAATTTGCTGTTCTCCCCCTAAGTTCAACTGTTCTCCCAAATTCGAGATATATACACTATCAACCTAAATACACATACATACATATATATGCACACCAATCTCTTGATGACGATGCAGCGAAACATATAAATTTCTTATTTAATTTTTGGTTTTGACATGCTTCACCCTTTTCCTTGCAGTTTGCCAGTGTGCTGCCGGTTTTTGGTTTTGGTTTTTTTTATTTATATATATATATGTATTCGGAACTGAATTTGGGTTGAATTTTAAACTTGTTACTTTTTAACTTATTTTGCATTATTATCACCAATTATTGCTGCAAATAGATTGTTTTGAACTGCTTTTTACTTTGTATTTTTTCATTATTTGTATGTAATAGATTAGGTAGAGAGGTAGCTGTAGTGGTTTGGAGAGGTTTACTGCTTCGGTTGTTTAATAGAAATCTTGATCTGGGATTTGACAAAACATATCTACTTTGGCAGTTACGTAAGATGGCATAATGCAGATTAACTTTGAAATGACGTACTTTGGATTGATATATTAGAAATAGGTACTATTTTTAGGACAGAAAAGGGAAGTACCTAAATTCAAATGAGAAATAAAAGGATATTGCAAAATTAAAGCTAGTTGTTTTGTGTTATAAGTTACATGCGCCCTCCATCATAGAGGAAAGGCTTGGAGAAAGAAAATCCTTGTAGGTAAAAACAGTAAAGCGTTAATTGATAAACATTGTGCCCAAATATGCAATGCAATGACTAAAAAGAGAATGAACATGATTTCCACAACCTTTTGGTTTCACTGCGCCCCGTGATTTTGTTCATTAACTCTCTCGTGTATTACGCATGCAAAATGACGCTTAAAAACCTAATTTCGAAGTTATAAAAAAGCATAATACACTCCAAAAGTTAAGTAACAGCATATTTTTCAAAGCTCACCATTACAGAAATGTCAGTAACATTTAAATTCACAGTTCATATGCATGACAGTAACGAAGTTTAAGAAAATATATGCAAAAACAATAGCTACCACGTTTATTTAATAAAAATGAATACTTATATAAGAGTTGGATGAAAAATGTAAAAATTTCAATTTTTATTCACGGGTATTGATCTTCAGTTTTCGTCGGCATTATCTAGGGGAGTCTATCAAAGTCAAGGAGAAGTCGTTTGCCCGATTCTTTGAGGTGGTGGGCGATCGGATGGATGGGAATGGAGATGTCACAAGCTTATGCTGCTATACGTCTCAATGTCTCCCGTAGTGTGGTCCACCGACTATAGAATCAGTTTGAAAGGATTCTGTATCTAGAAGATATGTGCCAGGCAGTCTAAGAGTTACAACACCTGCGGGAGACCATTATTTAGCTCTTTCGGCGCGAAGGAGGAGTAACATTACTGCGCCTCAGCTCATAGCAGATCATTTAGTGGCAACAGGAACAAGGATCTCAGCTACTACAGTGCACAGACGCCTGCACAATATAGGTGTGTGAGCAAGACGACCAGTTATTTGTGTCCCTTTGTCCCGAGATGCCCGTTTATGTTGGGCAAAAGAACACGCTTCCTGGACCAGTCGGCAATGGACATCTGTTCTCTTCACAGATGACTCCAGGTTCACGTCCAGACGAGTGATTCAGATCATCAGCTGATCTGGAGGGAACAACGCGCCAGATACAACCAATCCCACTTTGTGGAAGGACACATTTATAGAAGTGGTGGAATAATAGTTTGGGCTTGAATCTCTCTCGGTAGTCACACTGACCTGCATGTGTTCCATGGAGGAACTTTGACCGCTGTGAGATATCGAGACGAGATGCTTGATCAATATGTCCGCCCAAAAGCCGCTGCTGTGGGTCCTGGATTTCTTCTGATGTACGACCGCACCGAGCTCGCGTCGCTGAAGAATATCTCGAGGGTTAAGGTATGGAGCAGATGGAATGGCAACTCAGTTCCCAGACCTGAATCCGATATAGCCTCTTTGGGACTATCTTTGGAGACAGGTTGCTGCTAATGTATTGCAGTTAAGGGTGGACATATTCCTTATTAGAACCCATTTTTGTAATGTTACCATCCCATTTTTCCTCAAAAAACTGTGATACACTGTTTCTCCAAGACTGGATTTCTCTGTCAAGAAATTTTTTTGTCGCAGTTCATGTTTGTTTTGAACTTTAAAAACATTCTATGTCGCATTCATTAACGAGCTGTTTAGTGAATATATCCTATAAATTTATTGTTTCTCTGTTACTTCATTCTAAAATTAGACCCAAAAAACATGCCGTTCCTCAATTTCTGGAGGGCAGTGTATTACATGAAATGTAAAACAAATATATGTTTAGTTTAAAAAATAATGAGTTCTTTTTTCTTTCAAAATATAAATTTGAAGTTCCTAAAATTTTCTCTCCAAATATCGTAAAATTTGGCCTATATTTGGAGTCCTAAATTTTCCGAGAAATAGTTGTAAAAGTCCGAGGTTCTTGAATTCCTTGTTTGAATATCATAATGCAGTTTTTATAGTCCTCCTGTTGAAAATATTTGGTAAACTGCTGTACAAAACTAAAAGATTTCTCTTGTATATTCATGAAATTCTATTAAAATAATTATTTAGTTATTATAAAAAAGTTCACATTTTGTATCGTGAACTAATAAGCATAGAAAAATAACAAAATACAGTGCAATAACAAAATAAACCTTAATTGAAATGGATGGATCCTCTACAAGCGAATCAGCGTAACTTCTTGCTGATGGCTCTGGGCCGCTTAAGTAGAAGACTTCAAAGTTGATGTGAAACGAAGAGACTATCATTTTACCAAGAGGTTAAGTGGTATTGTCTCTGGTTCCCGCATATCTAGCATTAGGAGATACATCAAATAACATTAAAAAATATTGCATCCCCTTGTGCTCAGGACATAATTATATAATTTACATAATTATTACATTATTTCACTTACTAAAATTACTTTATAGTAGAACATACAATACTACGTATTGCAAATACACTTTACAAAGACAAGCTTAAAAAGAATAGCAAAAAATACCTACGCTCCTTATAAAAAGTAACTAGCTTTTAGCGTTGTATAAATATATCAAAGTTATTAAATATGAATTATGGGCATAAATATTCTTCGATATTATATACGTCAATTCTTCGATATTACATACCTCAAATATAGATATAAACATACGATAATTCAAATTCAGATTAATTAAGGCTAATAACTTGTATATTCAAGTTAGTCTTACGAATTTAGGGAACAAAAATTTTACATTACCTCATAATAATAACATTAAAAAAATCTAAATGTGTGTAGTGTGTGAGGGAGTAAAACTTTGTGCTAAGGATTGTGGACTGTGGCTGGTGAAGCACCGAACCAGTTCATAGCTGATTCTTCTAAAAAATTTTAATTTTAGTATTAGGAATATATCTACGGGGACTACCGGTGTGTTTCACCCCTGTTTGTATTCTGCCTTAAGGAGAGGATGCAAAGAGTAATGTACATAATGTGAATCACCGGCCGGAGTACAGTAACAAAAAACTTCCAACTAAATATTTGGCATTCTGACCAGGTTGTAAACTTGGTTTAGAGATTGTGGGGTTTATCTATTTATTTTTATCTAATATTTCATTTTATTCTTATTACTCTCTTTTCTCCCACGCTTTTTTTCATGCCAGAATGTAAATGAGATAGCGAGAGTTTATTCAGATTAAGGTAGAAGGAATGTATTTATGAATTTATTACTAGCTAGATTTATTACTAGCTAGATTATTAGCAAGATTTTCAGCTTGAAGTTAGTTTTAGAGCGTATCTGCCGATTCCAGACCATGTTGTGCTGTGATTATTAGCGACTTACGTTAGCGGCGTTGTGTATTCTAGCCATTAGGCTTTATCTCGCCGGTTTACTACACATCAGAGCTTTTCCTACGCGTTAAAGTATTCTGTAAGCCGTTAGACTTGTCTATCATTCATTGAAATTATTAGTTGTTACGTTATTAAGCCAGATGTGCTTGGCTTCTTGTAACCTAAGTTGGGTCATTTGTTAACTTTATGTTTGAATAAAAGTGTCTTATACATCCTTCTTCTGATTTGTTTCATAAGGCTAGAAGATGATTCTGCAATAATCCTTTTAAAGTCTAATTTGTATGTTTCCAAAGAGATACAGACTTTACAAGATTTTCCTCTCTGATCTCAGGGCTTTGAGGAATTATACAACAAATTTCAAACAGTAAAACTCTGAGAAAAAGGAACGGTAATATAAAACCAGACTGAGAGAGAATCAAATTCGAAAATAATTTTTCACAATTGAGGTTAGAATCTTCATCGGGTTATAAAATGATATTCGAGTTATTAATACTTTTTTAAAGGTTTAAAGAAATTTTAATGGATAATTTGAAAAATAAAAATTAATTAGGTGTTTTATTATTTCTAACAGTTAATTTAAATTTGTATGCTGTATTAAAACGTTTCAGCCTAGTATAATGCAGAATTTTGCCATTCATTTTAGTGAGAGAATTTGGCTTAATTATTTCAAAAGCAACTTCAGAATATTGTTTAAGAATTTTTGGAAGGGCGTGAAAAATAAACAGAAAGTTTATTTTTTTAATGTTAGATATTGAAATTCCTCATATATTACTTAATCGCTAGGCCTAAAATTGCTTGCTTTAAAATGGATGTCATATCGTTCTTTGTTTGCGTTATGGTAATCATCTGACCTCTTCTGAGCATTTTCTCTAGTTTCATGAATTGGTTGAACTAGATCTTGATTTTCGATCAATGGATCATATGGTAATTTTTCATGCATTAAATAAGATGGTGGAAATTTTGGTACAGAATGAGGTATATTATTATATCCTTCAGTAATTCGAGGCAACAGTTTTGTCCACGTGATGTTACCTTGATAAGAATTTAATTTTCATTGAATCCAGGTATAAGAATTTTATTAACTGTTTCTACTTTGCCATTAATTTTTGGTCTTTTAACAGTAGGTAAAATTGCGTTAAGTTATGGTTTTTCAAAAACTGCTTAAATTTTGGCGAAGCAAATGCAGCATTTCTGTTATTCATAATTTTCTTTGGAACCTGAAAACTTTGTTTTAAACAATTTATTTAAGTATGAGTAGTTACACTTTTAAAAGGAAATGCTCATATATAAAGAATAATATGATCAATAATAACGTGAATATACGTTTTAGAAGAGTTATAATAATTTAAACACCCATCAGCATCAACAGATAGCAATTCAAAAGGTTCACTTGCAGATGATAGGGCTTGCATAAACCAAATTTCTTTGCTTTGCTTTTCTTATTTAAATGACACATTTCTCATTGTTTACAATAACTTATAATATTTTGTGATATTCCTGCCTAGTAATATTGACGAGACAGCAAATTTATCATTGAGGATACACGAACATAAACAAATTCAATATGAGATTTTAGTCATTTAGTGCGAAGAGGTATTGGTATTACAATTTTATACAACTCTTATTTCTTTATAATTAAAATATTACTAATTTTCTTATAAGTAAGATTACGAGCATTATCAAAATTTTGATGATTTTTAATTCCTTTTAATGAGAATAAATTAGTCTGTGTACATGAATGTTGACAGATAAGATTTCATCATAACATATCAGCTTCAAAATAAAGTAGAACACTACTTAGTTATCCAATATGGAAGTTTAGTTTAGGAGAACGTTTTCGGTTCTTTAGTAGATATCCTGATCTGTGATTGGATAATGGATATATGCATTGCTACGTAAGATGGCATTATGAGGATTAATTGTGAAGTGACGGAGTTAAGATTGATATATTATAAAACGTTACTATTTTTTAGGACAGAAGGCAAAAGTACCCAAATTAAAATGAAGAATGAAATAGTTATTTCAGAATTAAAGTTAAGAGTTTGCTTTCAGATTTTATATCTTACATATATCTGTAAAATATAAACTATGAAAGATAATAACCAACAAAATTTTTACAATAAACCTTTATATTTCTAATTTAAAATATTGTTACGAATTTCAGATTTATTTGGCTATTTATTTAGAATTGTAATTAAAATTCCTTTTTATTTCCCCGTGCAACGCAGACGATTTTTGAACAGAAAGCTACGTCGAAAAAAAATAATAAATAATAAAAAAATAGAAGAGCGCGTGCATTTAATGCTTAATAAATAAATATCTCGTAATTACTGTTGCCATCCAGAAAAATCTAGAAAAACTGAGATTGTTCTATCGATAATTAAAAAGCTTATAAAAGCCGAATTGAAACACCTCATCTCAATATAAGGATTATATACTCATTTATCAAGGACATAATTTTTTATGTTTCAATTGGTTCAGACAGCTCGGATTGTATGAGACTGGGTGCAGGGGTCCCCCAGGGATCAGTTCTGGGCCCGGTTCTCTATACATTCTACGTTTCAGATTTTCCTAGGGATAGATTCACGAGACAACAATATCTGGGATGTTACGCGGATGATACCGCCATTGCTACCAGATCACTTAAGGCCGATCTTGCGTTACGTGCCTTGCAGAATTATATGCCTGATATTGAAAATTGGTGTAAGCGTTGGCGTATATCGATAAATGCGGCAAAATCCCAACTATTAGTCATTAGAAGAAAACAAAGATGTAGAAGACTTAATGAAAAGATTAAATTATTTGGCACTGAGGTACCGTTGGTATCTAAGGCTACATACTTAGGAGTGACACTCAATAATAAGCTAACCTGGAAAGACCATATTAACCGTGTCAGAAGCAAAGCATTAAGTGTAATTACTTGCCTACTCCCACTTATTGGAAGAAATTCAAGCTTAAGCTTAGTAAAGAAAAGGCATTTATATATTGCTGTCATAAGGCCCATTTTCTCTTATGCTTCGCCGGCCTGGGCGGCTTACTCTAAAAAAGATGTTGAAAAACTTCAGATTACGCAAAACAAAGTCTTAAGACTTATCACAAATGCCCATTTCTACGTATCTAATGAGACCTTACACAGAGACCTGAGGATTGAATATGTAAATCATTATTTACATAGAATGAATGCCAACTTCTTTAAATCTGCCTTATTATGTAAACATCTTCAACATTTCCATGTTCTAGACTACATAGCCTTAGATGAGGATTACAACATCAGGCCATATGCGGCTCACTTACTAAGGGATCTGAATTTCCCAACTTAGTAGTTGTTAGAGCATTGCTTCAACTTGTACATATGTAAATAGGCTTTCGTTATTTATCCTAGTTATCATATTTAATCAAGAATTTCAATGTTTATTATCATTTTTATGTTATATTTCATGTATTAATTCAGTATTTGTATTGTATTGTATTGTATTGTATAACTAAAGTTTAATAAATTGTGTTACTTTCATGTGCACTGGTTAGGACGCAGACATGTACTAACGCGGCTCTGCCGCAGTCAGGATTTTAGTTAGGACTTCTCTCAACATTGCAGGACTTTGGTTTATTGCAACCTTGCCATGCAAACGGCATCTCCTTCATACCACATGTTTGGTTTTATTTAATTTAAGGAAATTGCACGTCAGGGGCTCTATGCAATTCCTCAGTGAGCTGGATAAGTTGCCCATAATTGACAATATTCCAGCAATAGTTGTCCAGACTAGACTAGACTCATCTCAATTGTTGTTGTTGCTGTTGTAGCCGTAGCTGTAAAAAGCAAGCTGCTGTTTGTTTACTTAATGCTGTTATTGATTGTAGCGATATCGCTGTGAGATAGAATTATTTTATCTGTTTTGAACTGAGTTTTTGCTAAACGTTTGAGACATTGTGCGAATATCTGTGAAGAAATATTTCAGTATTTTAATTTATTTCTTGTGGAAAGAATAAATTTTTGTTAGCTTTTTACGACTTGTGCATTCAATATATAACGAAACCGTATGCACGTAACAATATAAATACAGCCCCTTTCGCATCTGCATTGACTCTGCAATATTCCGCATTGCGAAAACTCTTACCCAATCGCTATCCAGGACTCAAACAAAGCATTTCCAAGCTATAAATACTTCAACTGCGGTCTGCGTAGTGTCTTGCATAATTCAGACTTCCTAATTTTTCTTTCGTATGCATAGCAGTGATTCAAGATTTTGTTTCTGTTGTGTGCTTTATTTTTAATCAAGAATTTTGTTTTTTTATATGTTGTCACTGCATCTGTATCTTCTCTACAACGTTTCTACATACTGTATTATTTGTAATTTCATCTTTTTTATTCTGTACTTTTTGTAGTCTTGTATTGCAATTACTGGACTTTTATGACTTTCACCTCACTCGTTATGTCTCACTCGTTATGACTCGTCTGTACCATACTTGCCCTTATTTCTAATTTTACTTATCATGAACCTAACTATTATGCGCCATTTCTTAGCATTACCTTATCGACTTTGCAAAAGCCGTATTTTACTGAGCTAAACGCAAGGGATACACTCACGTATCAACGTATCAACGCGCAGTCTCTTTCGCTGCCTAGACTCGCTTGCTAAATGACATCTCTTCGCTTTAACAGCATTCATTTATTGTTCTAAATATAACTAACTGCGTATATAAAACTACTGCAGCCTACTGTACCAATAATAATTCGTGAGGCAAACATTATGTATTTGACACATTGGTCAAAGTTACTCAGAACTTTATAATAGCAGTTCTCGAAAATCCCTTTCTGCTACAGGAAATTCTGGATCAATGTTATGGCCTTTCATATTACCATTAATATCATTGTTATCTGCCTTGTAGATAATACTGGCTTCAATTCCATACATAACATTGCTCAGTAAAAGTGGTAACTTTAAATTAAAAGCTAGCAAAATGAAAACGCGGAACATTTTTATTTTTAGTTATTTATTTTTGTCTACCTATCTTTGAATGTAAATGATATAAAGACCTACATTTGACTCGTAAACGTAAAAGCGCATCTGATAAAAGTAGTCTTGAGATTTCTTGAGAATAGCTAGCACAAATGAAAACCAAAATAAAATTCACCACACTGTTGCCAAAGCGTCAAATGATGCGCATGCGCAAAGGTTGGGAGAACTGAGAAACAGTTGACGCCAAAATTTCTCTTATATTCCTCAATGCTTTCACCTTTATTTTTCGAAAGGAAACTGAAAATGGACTGGCACTCAATTTCAGCTCGTTTGATACGTCTAGCCAATTTAGATAATCAACTATTCTCTGATTGGCGATGTACATAACTTAGCTCATATGCCTATTATGGCTTTTAAATCTTTTCTGAAATTTTTCAACAAACGCGTCCTGTCGACTTATACGCGTTCGAATTATACTCTAAAATGTAAGGATATTCTTATTCATGGTTCAAGGAAATTGTAGCTACGGTTCCTTACTTTGCCTTGATTTTCAGTTATCGGAAATAGCACAAGACTTCACTCTCTCGGCCACTCAAATTTCTTTTACTAACGTTTAAAAGCGTCCATCTTATTATATTTTTTTTCTATTGAGCAATAAAAGTATGAAAACAAGGAAACCAGAGAAATTTTTCTGTTATCAGATTAGGTAATAGTTACACATTGTTCAGAAACGTACGAATTTGCATTTTTTATTGAAGATAAGGTTTTAATTTTAACAGCTGGTTTCTAGAAATGTTATCGTTGAGTACGATCTGTACTATATTTGATACTTTATCTTGTTTTCAACCAGTAATAATAACGTAATTTAAAAATAAAGAAACCGCAGGTTTGATATCAGTGAGTCATTACATTTTCTTGAAGACATTAAAAAAACATCGTGATTACAACTATATTATTTGAGATATTGAGAGTTCGGTTCTAGTGCACCGAAAAACAAATTAAATAACTCAAACAAAATGAAGTAGCTTGAATTTTACGATTATTTAGCGGATAAACATATAAGTTATGTTCAGACTGTACATATCGTAAATTTATTGCTCAATAAAGGTATTTTTTACTGTTATGCTATTTTCATACTCATTTCATCTTTATTATCACTATGTTATTCAAAATATAATGCCTGCATTGGATTGAACTGTATTAATTAGATTACGGCAAAGCATTCGAGGGTTACTGAGTTTTAGAAGGGATGCTTTCGTGGAAAGTTTTAAAGGAAACTGTCTCGTATTTACGGTATACAAGAAGAAAATCACTAAAAAAATAGGAAACGTCTCAACCCAGTTTATCGTTATTTGACCCCAGCTCGAACTACTAGTGTCCACTCGGCCACTGATGAGCCTAATGTTTGCATGAGCCATCCTAGATATCTCGTGCATTGATCTGATGAATTTTCAGTTATATATTAACTACAAAGAGATAACATTTCATTTGCTGATACACATGAAAACAAGTTTAGTTGCTATTTTAATAAGTAAAGATTTGGTTGAAAACAATAAAATAATTATTTGTTTTCAACCAAACCATTGAAATTTAATATTACTTCATAATTTCATTACCATTCAATTTTTTCCAAACATACATGAAATAAAATTATATTTTTGTTTTTAAAACGTAAATCAGCTTATAAATTATCGATAATTCTGCGCAGCTCATAAGCATTTCATATCATCGTCAGCAACTTATTTTCATTTATGAATACTGTTGTTCTAGGGGTCACTAACCCTTCCAGATCCCAAATCTATTTTCTGTCAAGGTTCTGGACTTGTCCAAGTGTGCTGAGAAAATAATGTTCTCCAGTCATTGCGGCGGAGATTCACAAGTGCTTTTGTTCTGAGCACCAAAAGACGTCACGAGATCTGACACTTCAAGTGTTCTCCGGTGCATAACTATAAAGTTGACGGAAGTGCCAGGTGATTACTCGAGTGATACTATGAATGGCGCCAGTTGCCCTTTTTCCAGACCCGTCTAAAAATGGGACGCTTTCATTCATAAAAATCGCTCGGCGACCTTTTCTTTCATAAATATTTTACTCGTTCCTCAAGTCACTTAGAAGTATTTCTACGATAGCGTAAGCATAACGTAACAGTCAGCCCAAGGTCTCGAGAATGTAGTTTTTAAAGACATTCAGAAGCGCTATTATTACGATGATGATCTAATCAAGCATTCATCAAGTTCTATCAACCTTTGACTTGATGCTATCTAAATTATTTGTGAGAAATTTTTAATGGCAATAGAAAACCACTTAGTTAGCAAGAAAATAGTCTGGGATAGAGTTTAAGGTGAAAACGTTTATACGTGTTCCAATCCGAATTGATATAATAAAGAATCTTCAGAAACTTGGCCTCCAGAAAATAAAATGTTCTTCGCAAATGATCGTTAAGGATTCCACAAGAGGTCAGAAATAAAAGCAAGATTTATCAAAGCTGCTTTAGAATACTAAATTCTATTTTCTTTTATCCGTACATCTAACATAAAAGAATTATACATTTCTTGAAAGTTTTTTTTTCTCGTGCCGCATAGAATTAGATTATGGAAAGATATGAATTCTATAAATTCTATTCTTACACTTTGCATAATTCATTAGCTTCTTGTAATAATAATCCTTTATAAAATTTTCAGACCCTTTTCATGCAAGACGAGATTATAAAGTTTTCCCATCTGGTGTACCACTAACTTGCTCTAAAAAAAAGACTGTCCAAACCGCGGTTTGAAGCCGCATTCCGCTGAACCAAGAAACGAGCGCGTAGCGGTAAAGAATAATCACGACCCCCATCCCGATGATATATTTCAGTTGCGATACAGGTTCGAGGCTGGTTTTCAGTGTGGACGGGAGGGGTTAGTTGAAACACCGCTTTGGAGCAAAATAAGACGCGTTTTAAGTAGCTAAATAAAGCAAGCCCAAATAAATGCAAATTATTATTTAGATTTCTACAAGATTGACAAAAATAATCCTACAAATGGGAAAAAGTACGCAGCCTTAATTTTCGATTTAAAACAAGAATTTGAAAATAGATTTCAAGATTTTCAAGGGGGGATTAATTTTTATATTTTTGAGCTTATAGTGATATCAAAAAGATCATCAAACAAAATGTCTTGAGATAGTAGTAGAAGCTCTGGGATTTTCAGCTAAATAATAAGTTGCGAAGCACCGAGCCTAAAATAAAATATTGGGGGTCTAGGAAGAAACTGCAAGCAGGAAGTAATTTTAATTCGTCTTAGAGCTGGTCGCTGTGGAGATACCCATAATCATCTTTTAAAAGCCAAAAGTGAATCTGTTTGCCCCAATTCTAATGCTGTTTTATCACTTTGTCACTTTTAATTGAATGTCCGTAAATTGACATACTTAGACTGAAGCATTTTAGCGACTATGACTTCTCTTGACCGAATAATCAGGAAGGAATTCCATACCTGTTTATTTCCTTATCTGAAAGAGACAATTCTTCCATTATCTAATTTGACCTATTTTGACGACTTTCATTGATACTTTAGTTCGGGGTATTTTAATGTATATCATGTTTTTGGTTTTACAATTATTTCACATCTGTATTCATTCGAGTTTTATATATATTTCATCTCCGGTTTTAAACTTGTGTTTGGAAAGATTTAACATGTGTTTGGAGCGTATAACAGTTCATGTGATGCGTCTAAATATCTATTACCTCAACTACTAGCACTTTGCCAGCAAATTTTTAAATAGAATGCACAATCTGATGGGTCAAATAACGATAATGGTTGCACAATCTGATGTTTAACTTAAGAAAGAATTTGATCACTTCTCCGTGTTAGAATTTTATAAATCATACCTATCCATATATCTCACAGCATAGTCACGCGAGACAAATATGTCTCTCTGAGCAGTCATACATCATCTATGTCATAATTATTTGGCTGAACGTACATTTGTGAACAACTGTTTTTAAGACTGACGAACACTGAGAGTACAGTTAGAGCCACAAATCGCGCGAATATCTCAAGAACTCCCTGAGAATTGAAACTATTTCAATCGAACTAAATACTGATGTGTTAGTTTCTCATATTTAAAGCCAAATATCACTTTATGATTTCTTGTTAGCTTTGTAATTGTAAATAAAATTATTCATAAAATGTCAAATACAATTTCAAAATAATTCTGTGTTGCTGTCATAAAATGGCTGATGGGGACGTAACATGGTTTCCTTGCACTGCCTATTAAATTATACACATTTTTTGCTGCATTTCCATTTAAACTTATATCCTCGAATTCGTTACAGATATATTTCTCCTTTAATCAGTTTGGCCCACCAGCGGCCGAGCGGTAAAGCGCTGAACACGGGTAGTTCGGTCCGAGGTTCGAATCCCGCGAACGGGCTGGCTGCATGGGCGTTTTCGTGGTTTTCCCCATGTGTAACGTGTATACGAGCCAGTTTCCCTTAGAAAGTCCTCCACGAAGGCATCCCTCCCCTTAGGCAGATAGCCCTCGTGAGCTTTGCCATAATTGAATAACCTAACCTAACCTTTAATCAGTTTAATTCTCACTTCGCGGCAAGGCAAAAATAAGTAAAATCTCAAAACATCTTGATTCAAAATTTTAAAATACAGAATACCTAAAACACCAAATACAGCTAAAAAACAGTTAACAAATTTTTACAATTTAAATTAGAGTTTCTATGCAAAAACAAGCAGTTCGGCTAGTGGAGAGGAAGACAAAATTTTCGGTGCACAACATTGAAATTTAACTTTTCGTCACACTGAAAAACACTGAAATTGGTGAACTATCTGACTTAATTCACTATTCTACTAAGAGTTTCAAATCTAAACAACGGATTGCTTCTTTAGGCGGAACGTCACTTGTAAGGTTTATCCTAAGTTTATTCACAGTTATTTTAAGTTTTGTATCTTTCCTATCTTATTCTAATTTCAACTTACAATTTCCTGCCAGAATGTAAATTCAGAAACGCAGTTAATGCAAATGAGAAAGAGTACTATTTAAGTCGTGACTTCACCGACTTCAGAGAGAGAGTTTGATTCCCTGACTAGTTTGCCCCGTTTGCCTTTTGGCTACGGCTCTCTTAGCTCCTACGCTCGGCCATACTTTAGGACCTTGCTTGGCCTCGCCGATTTAATTAATACTTAGGGGCCAACTAGTTAGATTCTGATAGCTTCGGCTATACCTTTCAAACAGCTTAGTTAAGCTAGTTTTAGTTTAAATTATTATTATTTTAAGTTCAAGCCCGAGTGGCGGCTTTGTGTACAGTTCCAAGTAGGAACTGATTGTAAATATACTGAAAAATAAAGGGTTATGAACCCTCTTTAAGTCTTACGTGTTCTGTTCACACACTTAAATGATTATTCGCTTGTTAGTGTTCGTGGGGTTCTAAGTTAGAACTTTAGATTTAAATTGTAAAACCCGACAAACTTTTAAATTGTTGATAATTCTACAGTTATTGCATGCAGATTAATTAAAGGCATGAAATCCTTAACTGGAACATAAGGACAACATAGTTCAATCACTTTTAAAACAAAAAAAAATTGTAAACAATTTATAACTATGTAAGAATAAAAACACAGAGCTCACCGAACCGGTAAAAAGGATG
>KK121132.1:33355-81654 GCA_000611955.2 Stegodyphus mimosarum | reverse complement strand
AGTTTAAAATTGTACTTTTTATTTTCCTTTTATTATTCTTTTCTGTTGCACAGTAAAAATATGAAAAGCGATACACCAGAGAATTATACACTGTTCAGAAATTTACGAACCTGCATTTTTTTATGAAGACAAGCTTTTACTTTTAGTAACTGGTTCCTATAAATGTTACCATTGAGTAGGAACCATACTATATTCGATACTTTATTTATTTTCAGCCTATAATAGTAATATAATTTTAAAAATAAAGAAAATGCAGGGTTTACAACAATGAGTCATCTCACTTTTTTTGTAAACCCAAAAAACCTTTGTGATTACAGTTACAGTTTTTGAGATTACAGTTTTATTCCAATCTTAACTGGCATAATAAAGAATCTTCAGAAAAGTGGCCTCCAAAAATTAGAATAATACAGTTATGAGAACTTAAGATTTCTCGCCGTCCAGACGGTATAGTTGTTAGGGGAGGCTGACTGCGATACCGAAGGGCTAGGGTTCGAATCCCGGAGAAGGCATGGATGTAAAATTGTCTGTCCCTTCATAGGAGATAGCGGTGGACGCCTATTAAGTGCCTCCACAAAAAATAGGTACCACTTCTGGTTTTAGTACGGGCCAATCCCGTATAGGCAAGTGCCTGCCATTAAAAAAAGAACCTTCAGATTTCTCTCATAATTCCGTACAAAAGATTGTTAGTGACTCTACAAGAAATCAAAAATGGCAGCAGTTTCATCAAAACTACTTTCAGGACACAAAATCCTAATTTTGCCTAAGCCAGGTATTTAATAGAAAATAATTATACATTTCTCTTGATGTTTTTTTTTTCTCCGTGAAGAATAGAATTAGATCTATGGTAAGACAGCTATAAATTATATTCTTTCACTTTACGAAACCCCCTAGCTTCTTATAATAATAGTTCTTTGTATAACTATCAGACCCTTTTTATGCAAGGCGAAATATGTAAGTATAAAAATAAAGCAATCATGAAATTGAAGTTTTCCATTTGTACCATTAATTTGCCCTAAAGCTGATATTATCTTAAGGTCTTATAATTAAAAAATCTGATGTGGACTTCTTTGTACGGCTTATAAAATTATGCATGTTTTGAAGAAATTCATTTAAAATTATTTTCTCGAATTATTTGAACCTGAATAACTGATCTCTCAAAGCAAGTTGAAAGTTACACTTTTTATAATATTGTTTTTTTATAACGAGTATAAAACGTTCGCAAATATAAGTACAAGAACCGGGAGACCGCATTAAAATTCAGCTTTCGTTATTCGTTGAAAATTATTTTTTTTAATCTGGCATCTCCAAAACATGAATATTTTTGTCATTCAAAACACTTCTCTAACTAAAAGTATATGACTACCACCAACGATTGCAAAATTAAAAGCCTGGTAAGGGAGTGGGTATATATTATGGAGTCGTTAGGTTATGTCGATGCTGCAACGCGAAAAATGGGGAATGTTCTCGCCACCTTTCGAATACCTACCTTCCTATAATATGTGAATATGAGCTACTTTCCTATAATAATCTCTTTACGAAAGCATTTCTCCTTTTAGACAGATATCCTTAAAGTGCTTTGCTATGACCTAAATAATTCGTTTAGTTTCACCTGATCTAGATCACCATAGCGTCCATAAGTGTCATACTGTTAGTTTTCTGGGAAGAATTCAACTTTCTACATTTAATGTGTTTACCTTCACAGTTGAAACCATTCACCATTTCGTGCTTAAATGGTGCTTTCGTAGCAGATTGAATATACACAGGTCCAATGATAGGTTAATAAAATTTATTTTATCAAAAGGAACTCTTCAGAATTCTGGAATTTTCCACAGAAATAAAGACGTATAGGTATTAGCAGTGTACAATCACTAGTTACATTTCAAACTACTAAGTTAAACACAATGTGATGCAAATCGCATCTAAAGAGCGAAGTTTTCACCCAGCCACCGAGAATTTTCCAGTACTTTCTGCTTCTCGAATTTACTGGAAGGCCGGATGCTGTTACAGTTACACAAAACATCAATTACAATCATTTACACTCATGTCCATAAATTAAGGATAATTCGGAGTCACGCGGAAATCGAACTCTAAAATAAATATATCACCTGTAAAATCACTACACACATCTTCAAGAATCATATGCAAATTTCAAGAAGTAACCAGGTGACACCGATGGTACGTCACAATGACGAGAGTGTAAGAGAGAGATATATAAGGAATACAGGCAAAGAAGTAAAATTGTTCGCAGGCGCTTTATAAGCATTTCAGTGCAATAACCGAATAGTTATGACACAAAGGACGCATTTGGATGATTTTTTACGTGGTAGAATTATCGGCCCTCTGAAATGGGAGCGTACCCAACTGGAAGTATCAGACGAACTTGGAATTGCCCAGAGTGTCATCTCCAGGCTTTGGCAACGATTCCAAGATGATGGTAATGTGAGTAGACGTTACAGCACAGGTCGCCCCAGAGTTACAACGCCGAATGAGGACCGGTATTTGGCAGTTACTGCCAAAAGAAACAGGCGGAGCACAGCCTCAGACCTGTCTCGTCAGCTCTCTTCAGCCACTGGTACGACAATTTCAAGGCAGACCGTGTACAGACGCTTAGGGCAGATTGGTCTATATGCTCGTAGACCTGTCAGATGCGTTCCACTTACTGCAACTCACTGTCGCCTGCGGTTAGCCTGGAGTAGAGAGCATGCATTGTGGACACCGCAACAGTGGGCTTGTGTGATGTTTTCCGACGAGTCCAGGTTTAGCTTGCAGTCTGATTCTCGCCGGACTTTCATATGGAGAGCTCCAGGTACCCGTTACCACCAAGAAAACATCATTGAACGACACCGTTACGGTGGTGCAGGAGTGCTCGTTTGGGGTGGAATTATTCTGGGTTCCAGAACTGACCTGCATGTTCAAATTGGAACCATGACAAGCCAAATCTATCGGGACGTCATTCTGGAACAACATGTACGTTTGTTTCGGGGCGCCATGGGCGCACAATTTGTGTTTATGGATGACAACGCCCGTCCTCACCGTGCAAACATCGTAAGCGAATGCCTTCAATCGGAGGATATCACCCGTATGGACTGGCCAGCATTCTCACCGGACTTGAATCCAGTAGAGCACGTGTGGGACATGCTTGGCCGACGAGTTGCAGCCCGTCAACCTCCTCCTACATGTCTACCGGAACTTCGGAGAGCATTGCTTTTTGAGTGGTGTAATATCCCACAAGATCAGATCGATAATTTGATACTCAGCATGCCTAGGAGTTGTACGGACTGTATTGCATCGTCTGGGAGACATACAATGTATTAACAATCATACCAACCATGTGATATTGGTGTTTTGTAAATAGGGTTTTTTTGTAATTTGCTCCAGGGAGAAAAAATAGCTAATTTTTTTAATAATATCAAACATATAGCATCGTTTTTTGCTCTTTACCTTTTGTTTAATAAATAAGCTTTACAAATAAGTCAAATTTGTTTTGCTTCTAACTCTTCCTTTGCCTGATTTTGCATTATCCTTAATTTATGGGCATGAGTGTAGTTACAATACCTGTTTGCGATAATACAGGGACCGAGCCAACTTGTCCCCAAATAGTCGATAAATTTGGCGACTTTGGGCGATTTCTCCCCAAATTTGACGGCAAAAATTAGTCGACAATACCGTTGCTAATTTGGCGATATCTCGCCAAATGAGTGAGATAGCCAATTACTCAATGCTAAAAAACGCTTTCTTCTGTATTCTCATTTCCCGGTAGAGCATCATTTCTATCAGCTTTTTACGTTACATTAGACAGAAAAATATAACAATTTCACTAAAATCATCTATACAAAATTCGTAACAATAATTTTAATTATGTACTTCATTTAATTAAGTAATAAATATATCCAGATTTAATATATGAATATATTCTCAAAATGTTTTTCATCAAATGCATATTTGAAAAATTAAAAACCTTTAGCAAGTTTATTTACCTTCTTTTTTCTTTCCCTCCCACTCCCGATTATTATTTGTTTATAAAGGATTCGAGAGATTTTGAAAATCCTTTAAGGATTCAAGAAAATTAATATTTGTGCCTTTTTAATATTTACGGAATAAAATTACGGAATAAAAATTAATCCTCACTTGTGTTTGAACTTAACAATCAGGGTGATTATTAAAATACGTTGTATTCGTGCTATGACTACCACTCATGTTTCTTTTGAACTTTAGACTTCTCTAGAAACGATCGCTTCAATAAATGATGTTCAGTACCGAGTGCATTTATATTACAGGAAATAGTGATAACTTTTAGAGGTAATGAAAGAAGACTGTTTCCATAAGAGGGTTAGCAATATTAACTTCCTCGTTTCTCTTTTTTATATATAGCAAGACATAATGTTTTGCTTCGACTAAATTTTGAAATAAAGAGCTCTGTCCGCACAAAGTTAATTTGTCTAAGTTACTGCAGCCGTCAAAAAATTTCACACCATTTTTAATTTAAAGTTAAGACTAGAATGACTCGACCTTGACAATATCACTTAAGGGATTTTAGTTGCTTAATCTGATAGATGCATTTATCAGAAATGGAAAGTAAATTTTACAGGTTCAAACGAACTAACTTGTTTAAAAGATTTTTTTATTAAAGAACTTCATTACGAAGTAAGGTTATTGAGATTTCTTTAGTCTTTGTCAGATGCAGATCACAGTAACCTTTGCATCTTTACTTGCCTAACCTGAATTCCCTAAACTTTTTTCCCTAAATTCCCTCTAAACTAAGAAATAATAAACTAGTTCCCTAATTTATTATTCCCTAGTTTTTCTTTTTCAAAATGATACAATGCTTAATTGCTTAAATATAAACTTTTGAGGCTTTTAGAGAAAGACAGGAGGAAAAAATTATCAAAAGAACACAATTATGATTCGATAAGCTAAGCAGTAAAACACAGGAATTATCATTTAATTTTGTTCGACTGAAATTTTATTTCGAGTGTATAACAAATAAACATACAGTAAAAAATAAATATTTTTCTAATTTTTGTCATTCCCTATTAAATTTCTTTCTTGTAGATTTATTGAAATCCATGTTTGTAAATTATTATGTATCTTATTTAAATTTAAAAATTATATTATGCAACTGATAAAAGTATCTTTTTATCAGTTTGTTCGAACGTTATGACCACACTTTGTTTTCAGTTTTCGATAGCGCTTTATTTTCAGTTTAACTTTTCAAGTTTATGCAACTAAACTTCCTGTTTTAAATTTTAATCTGTAATTGCTAATTATAATTTTATCTCTGTTATTACCTGAAGCGACATTTTAGTCATATGTAAAATAATTATTTAATTTTTGTATTTTAAAATAGTATCAAAAATAACAACTAACAAACGATTTTTCATTTAAGTTTTATATATACAACGTTAATGAAACGGCATTTGAAATATGATCTAAAAAGAAAAAGAATATTTTAATTAACAAACTGAATATTTCCTAACAAATGTATTTTTTGGGTACGAAATATAATAAACCGGTTTTATTAGCCGAAAGGGGGAAATTTATCCCAGAAGGCCATTAATTTCGTATTGGCATTTTGCTTTGTTCACTATAAACGGGATTTCATTTTTCAAACTGTTGCCACCAAGTATTAGAGCTCTGCATTACGTTTAAAGAAATTAGTTAACGAAGAATCTGCACGAATATATATATATGTTTCTCGCATTGTGAAAAATCAACGGTACCTAGACACAATAAATTTTGAATAACGTAGTCCTCCAGTCAAATATTTATATAGGAAGCCCAAATTTGGAATTTGTTTTATTATCTATTTCATATTTTGTAAAACTTTAACGAATTTTTGATTAATAAACTCAAGGATTTCAAAGCGAGCAATTGCAACGCTGTACAGGGAAACAAATGTTTTATCTCAAGCGCACGAGACTGTGTATCGAAAGTCTAAAGATATGCTCTTTTTAAATTATTTTGCCATATTGCTGTTGAATTGAATTTTATAGTTCAAGTGGGAAGAACATGATATTTAATAAATAAAAGTAACACACAAAATGTTAAAAACACGCCCCTTTTGGGCGTGATATAAAATCAGAAATCTTTCGTTTTTTTTTATTGTTTTTCAATTTATTTATTGTTTTAAAATCTCGAAAATGTTTCTACTGCTTTCATTTATAGATAAATTCCAGCTCGTTGAAAATAAAGATCAAAAACACGAGAGCAGATTATTGCTGATTAGCAAAGCACAAGATATTTTATTTATCTTCAAACACAGTGCGTTGCTCATCTCAGTCAGAATGTGAGTGGTTTGAAAGGTTATTTTAATATAATAAAATTTTTCAATGAATATTATTTCCAGTATACGTTTGATAAATAAAATACAATTCTAATACATTATAATCAGCGCTCAGAAGTTCAGGCATAATGCTCATTTCTAAAGTATTTTGGGGAAAATACTGTTCCTAATATTGTTCTACCGTAACTTCTTGTATTAATATTCTAGAATAATTTAATTTATATATTACTTAAATTCAATTTTCTTAAGAAAAATTATTAGCCCAAAGGGAGTTAACCCAGAAGACGTTTTGGCATTTTGCGTTCGATTTACTTTCTGCGTTGATACACTTTTCAAACAGTTGCCACCAAATATCACAGCCCTGTATTATATTTAAAGACACTAAATAATGAAGAATCTGCATAAATGTATTTGTGTTTCTAGCATAATTTGAATTTTTGAATGTATTAATAAATTTTGAACAATGTAATCTTTGACGAAATACGGGCATCTGCAAACTCTAATTTCGAATTTGGAATTTGTTTTATTATCTATTTCATATTTTGTCCGACATTAAAATTTTTTTATTAACAAACTCAATGATTTCAAAGCGAGGAATGGTAATACTATAAGAAAAAAAAACATTTTTTATAACCAACATTCAAGATTGTGTTTCGGAAACTCTAAAGATATGCTCATTTTTAAAATTATTTTGCAATTTTGCTATTGAACTGAATTTTATGGTTTAAATGCAAAGAACATGATATTTAATAAATAAAGGTAACACGCAAAACGTCAAACCAAAACGCCCCTTTGAGTGTAATGTAAAATCTGAAAGCTTTCAGATTTTTAGTTTTTATTTTATTTTGTTATTATTTGGTAGTTATGAAACTACATTCTTTGGAGGAAGCATGACTGTCTAGAATTCGTGTTTTTCCCTTTGAGTTTTATCAAATGGCGCTGATCGGAGGAATTTTTTCTTCAGGAATCAGTGGTTTCAGCTTGCTCGAAATGAAGAATGTTTCCAAGGCGATAGTAGTATCAGCTCAACTCCTGTTTCAGTTTGATAAAAGCCGTGTAAAACGCTTTCAAGAAAGTGCTTTTTCTTACTGTGTAAATTTCGAAAGAAAAGGGCCCGACATCTCCACAGTATGCAACTATTACAGTCATCCTAGAAAAGCACTGTTACAAGAAGATTCATATCCGACCTAACCCGATCACCCGGAGAAAGAAAATAATCGTACAGAATTTTCATCAGAGATCAAAGCTAAAGATCCCATCAAAGATTGAAACTATCATAAGAGTCATTATTACTACAAGAACAGCGTTGAATCACGTCTTGTAAAGTATATTCGCCTCAGATTTTCTTCGGCATATTTAGCTTTAAGTCCGAATCATCACCGTATGCGTCTTCTTGTTAAACTAAAGCCCATTCGAGGGCGGAAGGGATATCAGTGGAGTTCATAAATAAAAGTCATTTTCCGCCAGGATACTAGTGACAAAATACACAGATCAATAAACACCTGCTACCAAGCTGCTTCCGTCATTGTCATACTGGCTCTATACAGAGTGTTATTGCCGCCATTGTTTGTACAAGGAAGTTTCTTAGACCTCCTTATTATTGTTACAAACAACACAACAATCCTCTTCATCACAACAATCCTCTTCATCATACTACAATTGCATTCCATTTAAAGTGTTAATATGTTGCCATGACTAGCCAGATCCATCTATTTCTCAGAATCAAACGTATATGGATTACTGTACACTGAAAGAAAAAAGGACAGTTTTATATCTCCCGTTCGACTAGGCCGATTGACGAAAATCACATTGCGTTTTTCATGTCTCGAAAGCGCGTCTTAGGATATATATTAGATTTATATATAGCATTGTTCTAATATAGATATTTTGACATAAAATCGGACTTTTTCTGAAATGACATGACAATTTTTTTTTCATATTTCGATTCTACGACTCAAATTATGCCTAGATATTAAATTTTGTAATTTTTGTTGAGAAATTTATGAAGAAATTTAAAAATTTATCTTTGAAGATTTTTTTCAGATTCTACCAAAAATAATTCACTTAACAAACTTCTTAATTTATAGCAATCTATTTTCTTTCCCTTCATTGTCCACGAGCGGAAAAAAAGTCACTTTCAAATAATTTTAACAGAGTGCGTAAACCACATTTTCGTTATTATCGCTTATAATAGATACGCCAAATTTCAAAACGCGCGAAAATGTAAATTCACGTATATCTTAGAAAATTTTGAATAAAATTAACAGTAATTGTTTTATTTATAACGTAGAAAATTAAATGTTAACTGAAACTGAGCTTGTTTTAGTTTAATTTTATTAAAATCAAGTTAAAACGAAACAAATTAGTCAGATAATTTAACTGTATGCAGGTTATATGTATAACTAGACTTCTATAGATAACTGCATTACTTAAAATCTTAAACTGCGCACGTAATCACAAATCTCAATTTTTATTGATTATTTTATTACAAAAATTCACAAATTGTAATTTTGTAAGCACACTCTTACAAAATTACATCTGATAAGACTGTAGTAAGACAAATTCAAATGTTAATAATTTCGAATTATAGAGGAGCTTCATAATTAACAAAACAAAAAGCATTTTTAGCCTGTAAACATTTAAATTTTAGTCAGTCACTCTGACACGTCTGTCTGTCATTCTAGCAAGTGCATCCAGTTAAAGACTCTAACTCGTACGCCGCCCATCAACAGACTATGCTAATTATAAAAACTGAAAACGAAACGTTTCGTCTCAAAAATAAAACCAAAATATTCTTTCTTTCAGACCTGCTGTAAGTTACCCAGAAACTGTGGAGAATCATCTGATAGAAATATTATATTCTCAGGCTCGTTCTCAACTTGAGAAATGAACCCTTTTAATTCCCTTAAGAACTCATGAGCCAAAAGAGAAAAATTATTCATTGCCTAAATTTAGTCGAAAGATGTTTCATGCGTATATTTTAAGGTATTTTGGAGAATATTTAATTAATTATAGGCATAAATCTGAGCATTGCATCTTTATACTAAAATTAATATAATTAATTCTACAATACACCAAAATTTTTCACAGCTGTTGCTTTATTAATTATTATCAAGAAAACTACATGTATATTTGTAATATGTTTTCTAATTAGAGTTTCTAAGACTTTAACTTCTAAAGATTTAAGTTTTTTAAACAGAAAGCACGACAAGCATGAGTTCTCTTATCGAGAACAGCAACTGAAGAGAGGCACGAGACCCAGTCGACCAGATGGAAATGGTGACAAATTATCATTCACTACATTTTAGTTCGGGCACCACTGTAGAGACTGTTAGATATTTTTAAGTGAGAAAGCATCAAAAGTCAACCGTGCACTGACCGGGAATTAAACTATGGGCCTTCCACTTGCTACCTGAGTGTGGTAACCACTTACGCAACTACAGTATGTCCAGCAGCATATGATAATTCTGTTAGAAACGTATTACAAATGACGATTTTACTTTACATCACATTCAATAGCTATGAATATTGATATTTTAAATCTAATTAAAAAGATTCATTCATTCTTAACTTTATAGTACATATACTATAATAAAGAATAAGAAGTTTTTCATTTTATATAAGAAGGTTGCTATTCATGCTTCTGGTCTTGGTAACAGTAAGTATTGCTAGACGACTGCAGACGATTCGAGGCAAATATCTGAGCTGATCCAGGCAAATATCTGAGATGATTCCAGGCAAAAGCTGATCGATGAAACTTTGACAAATTCAGATGTAGCAAGAGAGTGGCAGAAACTTTATTATGAAAAAAACGCCGTGAATCAGATTTTAAAGTGGGGCATAAGGTGTCGAAAAGAAAATTCACTTTGTCTAGTGCACCAGAGAATGTCGTATCAAAATTCGCCCATAAATTTGAAGGGCCGTATGTAATACAGCAGATTGTTGGGGCTGTGATTTACTTAAAATCAGATTCGGGAGAAAGAATAAAGGCTAATCAGATCAATTGAAGAGCTATTATGAGCGTAAAGATTTCGAAGTGTTAAATAATTTCTTGCAGGCTTTCGAATCAGAAGAGACGGCTTCCCCAGGGTAAACTTTGAACCCACCACAACTTCCACCACCCGCGAAGAAAAAAAGAACTAACCAAACTACAAGGTCTCTGATAAACGGAAGATTTCCGGAGAACAGAATCCCTCAACATGGGGAAGATTCAGCGAAGAAAAAATTCAAGGGTGAAAGAAAGATCCAGACTAGAAACAAGGATCGCCGTCTTATGACAAGGTTTTGTAGTAGACAACCCCAGGATACATCAATGAGGCGGCGTACAGTTAGAAGTGTAGAAACAAGAACACCAGTCGGTAAAATGAAGAAGAGACCTGACGAAGTTGAAGGCACGGAGCAAAAAATTGAAACAACCTAGAGTTTACAGGCAAGCGTTCTCGAAGACCGATGAGCAAAGAACCAGTTTGCCGGCCAGTAAAAGGAAAAGAAAAGACGCGCCGCCAGTGTCTCCTGAAAGGCTACTCATCAGGGTTTAAAAGAGGAAAAGTCAGTTCTCACTAGCGGACAGGAAGCAAGAGACGGAAAGTCTCCAATATGAACCAACTGACGCAGTTCTGCAATAAAAGAATGGCTAAATACCAAGCGTCGAAAAACAGAGTAAGTGAATTTTTATATAAATCTTTTCCGTTATGTAAAGTTACATGAAAATGTTTCAAAAACGAAGTTACATGATAAAAGCTATTGCCTCGATTGAGGACTAAAGTTAATTCAGCTTTATTTGGGGAAAGCACTAAGTGTAGTGTATTGTAGAAACGTTATGTTAATGTAAAGAACTAGTAGTTCAGTTTTGTTTGTCGGAAGACTATTTATGTTAACGCGCCAAAAGATCTGGCCTGCTACAAGCAGCTTCGTATTAGTACTTATTAAGGAAAATTTGTTTTAGGTTCTCACTTTTGGAGAGAAAAGGATTCATTCAAGTAAAATTTTCATTTTATTCTCTATTGTCTTAAAAGTATTTGATTGTAATATGTTGAAATATCTGTTGTGTTAACGTAAATGATACTTTTAATGAAAGTTTAAAGCTCAAAAGAGCATATATAATGAGTATTCAGTGCTAAAACTTCAAAATATAAAGTTAATGCATTTAAAGTTTAATGTATTCAATTGAGTTCGCTCAAAAGAAATGTTAGCTGAATCAAATCATGCGATTTTGAGCGAAAGCTTACATGCGTTAACAGCTGAATGTAGAAAATATTTGGTATGCATGTGTCTTGTAGAGCTCTCTATCGATACTCTAGTTAACTTTCATGTTTACTAGCTCATGGAGAATCTAGAAATGAATTTAGGGTGTGTGTGAGAAGGTTGTTATGTGCTAACAAGTCGATGTGGGTATTTGTTAGGTGGCGTATTTGTTCACTGTAACACATTGCACTTGCGTTTTCACCACACATTGTGGAAAGCCTAAAGGGGATTAAAGATTAAAATTTAAGCATGAATGTAAATTGAATAATCGTGGCATGAAAAACCGTAATGTTCTGAAAAGCTGAGAAAGCTACGCTAAATGCAAAAAGGTTAGAAACTTAATAAAAGATTGTATTGTGAATTTAAAGTGTTATATAGAAACATGTATTCATAAGTATTCCTTCCAGATGACTGAATGCCAACTGAAAGATGAGGAAGGATGTTCAGCAGAACTATGATGAAAAGATATCTTTCTGTTATAATTTAAAATTTTAATATTTGAATGTAAACGGGCTGAGGTCTTGTGAGTTGTAGAATTTATTAGTTTTTAACAGGTCTTCAAGGACCTTTACCCAAGTCTGTTAGATTCTGGTATGGAGAAATGTAGGGATTTATATTTATTTTAAATAATCAGTTAAATTTAATTTGAAGCTCTTTCCTATAAGCCTTCATTCCTCTAAATGTCAGTGCCAGAATATTTAAATTTGGTAAATTCTCCCCAGTGGGAGAAAAAGTTTAAATATCGAGTTCTAGAAGGGAAAGTTAGAGAGTCTGGGAAAACTCTGTGCGCGTTTGTAACGCAAGCTTCGGTTTAGCATTTATTGCTGGTTAGACGTGGCTTAACAGCTATTATCTTGCTGCCACTAAACTCATTTACGCGCTGTAGGATACAAGATTGTTTGAGCCCAGCAGTTTAATTCTACTACTTGTGAATATCTTCAATTTTTGAGTTTGATTCTACTGTTTCAGTTACCGCCCAAGCACAGGCGTAGTATGTTAGCGTCAAGTTGACACATTGTAAATAATTGAAAGAGCTTAATAAAGGGTAGTTTTAACCCTTCTTCGGTGTGGTCACTATTCTCCACATTCTACACAACAGATAGACAGTAGAACGTTACAGAGATATTAATAAATATATATCAAATTCAATTAACAATGAGGAACTAAAATTTTGAGAGGTGATTTTTTAAAACTACTCTTAGCGATTTTTACAAAACTTGCCAGTTTGGCATACTTTGAGTCGTAGAATCGAAATAGGGAAAACCATTGCCACGCATTTCAAAAGAAGACCGATTTTGTGTCCAAATACCTATATTGGAACGATGTTACATATATATCTAATACATATCCTAAGTCGCGCTTTCCAGAGATGAAAAATGAAATTTGAATTTTGTCGATCGGCCCAGTAAAACGGGAGATATAGAACTGTCCCCGCCCCTTTATTTTGCGCAGTTTACATCACAAAAGAAAACGTATCTGCTCATTTTTTAAGCTCTTTTATAAGATAATAATAAAAGTTTTATTATCTAATAATAGTTTTTTTGAGCAGTGTACACAGCGGAAAAAAATTGGGCAGTTCTATATCTTCCGTTCTATTGGGTCGGCTAAAGAAATTCAACTTATGTTTTTCATCTCACGAAAACGCGACTTAGGATGTGCATTAGATTTATATATAGCATTATTCTAATATAGGTATTTTGACTCAAAATCGGGCTTTTTCTCAAATGACGTGCCAATATTTATCCATATTTCGGTTCTACGACTCAAGTTATGCCAGACTATCAACTTTAGTAAAAATCGCACGAGCAGTTTTTAAAAAATTAGCTCCTCAGTGTTAATTGAGTTTTATATATATTTATTAATATCCCTTTTTCTATTAAACGTATTTGATTCTTCCTTTCATATTTCGAAATTTAGGTTAATTCCAATTAAAATTCTGCAAATTTTTATGATTTATTTTTAAAATTTGTATTTTTAAATAATTTTTATAAATTTTTCGAAAACGTTTTGAATAATAACCTATAAAAGTTTTGCCATCATCTTTAAGTAGATGTATTTCTAGGCATACCTGCAAAAAATTAGAGTTTTTTATTCAAAATTTCCTAAGATATACGTGAATTTTGAGACGTTTTGAAATTTGGCGTATTTATTATAAGCGATAATAACGAAAATTTGGCTGACGCACTCCGTTAAAATTACTTGAGAGTGACTTTTTTTCCGCTCGTGGACAATGAAAGAAAGGAAGGAAAATAGGTTGCCATAAATTAAGAAGTTCGCCAAGTTAATCATTCTTGCAGCAAACTGGAAAAAATCCGCCAAAACAAAAGACCTATACTAAAGCAATGCTATATATAAATCTAATAGATATCTAATACATATAATCTAATAGATATATAATAGCAAGTCGCGATTTCGAGACATGAAAAACGCAATTTGAATTTCGTTTATCGGCCCAGTAGAACGGGAGATGTAGAACTGTCCCATCTTTTTTTTGGGGCAGTGTACATTATCAACTTTGGGTAAAATGTCATATGATGACGGCTATTAATTTTGAAATGGCACAGTCTACAAAGGTAAATTATAACCAATTGCTATTTTTAAAACAGACAGGAGGAATACCCAAATTAAAAGGAAAGCGGAAAAACCAAATTAAAAGGAAAGGAAAAGTTAAGGGGTTATTGGCACTTTAAGTCAGAATTTTTTTAACTATTTTTTATATTGCATATACAGGGTGTATCAGTACAGAGGTGACAAATTTTCAGGAGACATATTGTACACCTAGACGATGGGAAATCACGTAGCAATGCATAGCCGGAAACGCTTTCCTGGCGGCATATAAGCATTCTGTACCGCGCCACGCTCATAGGGAAAATTCAGTACTTGTGATTCGACATACTATTGGATGACATCATTTTCTCTTAGCGTAATGACGTTTAGACGAGGTTCTTACGGTTTTGTTTTCAATAAATGACACGCATGAGTGACACGGAAGAGTGAAAATTATTATTTGTATGAAGAATTTATAGTTTGGGGAATATTTTCGAAATTAAATGTCTGTAGAAGAATAAATATTTTATAATTAAAAAGTATCAGTTAAAGCTATTGCACCTTCCCCCATCCTTCAACAACAGTTGAAAGATTATTTCCTACAGTTAACAATAAAGTGAAATAGGAATAAAATACAACTCAACTGCAAATCCCCATGAAGAATGACTAAACTTAGCAAAACTTAAAACATTTATTAGAAATAAATTTAGAATCTTTTAAAATTTAGCAGAATTTGTTTAAAATAATTAATAAACATTTTAAGTGTTTTCTTGTACTTAATTAGTGTATTAAATAAATGAAATTCCTAATATATAAATTACATAGGAAATAAAAAATATTGCATGTAAATATAAAAATTAAATAACTAAAAACGTTAGCTTTTTCGATAACTACAAACAGAAGAGTCTCGACATTTGGCTTTTAATATTTTCATACATATATTAGTTTACCAGTTTTACATTAAATTTATTTATGTTAATTAGATAGCAATACTCTAAAAGGCTCTAAAGAGCGCACACAAAGAAAAAAGTAGCGCATGTTTTTGTTTTATTTTATTTCCTTATTTATTTATTTATTTCGCGTATGTCAATCTGAAGTATTTTGCTTATTTGCTCAGGTTAGGTATGAGTATTTTGCAAGCAAATATAGTAAACAGTTAATTATGAAATCTATCTCTCCAGATTATGATTTCCATGCAATGGTGACATAATTATTTGTGAGGGTTGTGAGAAGAAACACGAAAGAAGATTTGTCATCATTTTAAGTAATATCTGAGTATAAATGAGCTTTAATGTAAATAGATATGTTAATGTACATGTTTTTGTTTAATTATATGAACAGTATTATTCCAGTCTTTAAATTCAAAAGTATTTCTGGTGAATTTTCCAGAAGAAATAAAGTCTTTTTCAAAAAGTGCGCTTCCCTCAATTAGAAAACACATGTATAATTATCATTGGACACTGCATTAGAAAATCTAAAAAATTAGAATCTGCAGTATACCTTAGAAACATTGCTTAGAGAAATCAAGTATAATTAGCTATATCTGGTATCACTGTTGACCTCGTTCTGAGAAGAACTATTACAGAAAAAAAATTTATCTCAGTAATTATATTTTCTTATGATTGAAGTAACTAATTTAGAGTTACTTTAACGTTATTCCGTATTGTTACGGATTTGGTATTTATTTAGCTATTTAGTAGAATTGTCATTAAAATTGTTTTATTTTCCCGCGCAACGCAGCGCGTGACGAAATTGAAGAGAAAGCAGCGCCGAAAAAGTAAAAATACAAGAGTGCGTGCATTTAATATTTAATAAATAACTATCTTGCAATTGTGCTGTTTCGCTATCCAGAAAAATAGAGAAAATATATTATACCAGAATATTCTCGTGATTATTAAAAAGCTTATAAAAGCTGGATTAAAACATCTCAGCTCAGTTGTAGCTGCTTTAAGCGAATTGTTGTTTACATAGTGCTGTTATTGATTGTAGCGAATTCGCTGTGAGATGGAATTTACTTTCTTTGTATTTTGAGTTGAGTTGTATTCAACGTTTGAGTAATTCAAAATATAACTGTTGTGAGATATTGTGATATTGTACGAATATCTCTTTGAGGAAATATTTCAGTGTTTTGTTTTATTTCTTGTGAAAAGAATAAATTCTATTAACTTTTTAACAACTTGTGCATTCAATTCATTACGAACCCGTACTCACGCAACAATAGGCTTTACAAGTGAAATGAATTCGTTTCTGTTTTACTCCAAAGATTATAAATTCTTTTCTTTTTTAATTTAAAGGAGGGTTATGGTTTTCTCTGTTTATGTAAATTTATAATTCTAGTTTTCTTCGTCCATTCATTCTACGTATAATTATTTAAAAATCAGGCACGAACTTCCTCATTTTAAGTTCTGTGCGCATTCTATATCGCTATTTACATGAACATTTCGACACACTGCCAGCTCTGTTTTGCAAAAGATAATACGGCACGCGGTGCTGACCTTGAACGACCAGCCTCAAAAGAATGAAAATAGTGGGACGATTAGAGAGCAAGGCTTGTCACCAAATGAAAGTGAGATGATTCTCTTCATTATTATCGAGTAACCAAAGGGCATTCATGTAAAACGAAGCTCTTCCGCATACATAGATAGAAAACCCAGACAGATTATACGCCGTCTGGTACCGATACAGCTTTTTATTATTTGCATTTTTTGCCGCGTTATCGCTGTCTGTATAGTTGGATTAACACATCTCGCGCGCATCTACTTTAAATAGTCTTGTCGTTAATGTTCTCTTTTCTATTTTTTTCTGCTTTATGACTTTGAATTTATTCTTAAATGGCGATTCATGAACATCAGTGGTTACTTAGCTCGTTCAGTTATGTTAAACGTTCGATTTACTGAATTTTTTTTTAATTTACAAAATACGGACGATTTTAACCGATTGATTAACGTTTATTCTACTGTGACTCTTTAACTAGTTACGATATACATAAATGTCACCCCCATTTTTAACAAAATCTACTGTTAACCCGCTCTTTGGAATCAATTTTTCTTTATAACAGCTATTTTAATGGTATATTATAAGCATAATATTTATATAATATAATATAATAGCAATAATGTCTGCTGTCAAAAAATTGACTGGGTTTTATAACGTTCTTATTGCTTATTTCTGTCATTTATCATTACCCATTAAAATGCAAATTATGAATGTGTTCCCTGAATAATAATTCACTTAAAGAAATAGAAAATATCGTTTCCCCATGTCTTACCCTAAGACTCTTATACGTATTTTTACATAATACGTAATGCAATTTTACACAAGAATAATTTACATTTTTCGTTTAGCCCAAAAAGGATAGTAGTCTCAAATGGAATATTAGAAGCAATATTTTGCGTTTAAACACTTAAACACATTGTATCGCTTTTCAAATTGTTCCACCAAATATTATCGTCCTGTATCACATTTAAAGAAATGAAATAATGAAGATTCTGCATGAATATATGCATGTTTCTCGCACTGTGAAAAAACGGCGGTACCTAGAGACATCGAATTTTGAATAACATAGTCCTTTAACTAAACATGGACACCTGAAAGCCAGAATTTTGAATTTCGAATTTATTTTATTATTTTTTTCATATTTTGTAAATCTTTAACGAATTTATTATTAACAAACTCAACGATTTCAGTGGGATTAAAATGAACAATAGCAACGTTGTAGGTAATAAAGTATTTTTATCTCTAGCGCGAGAGATTATCTATCGGAAATTCTAGAGATATGCTGTTTTTAAGTATTTTTTAATAAACGTGAACCAAGAGCGTGATTATGTAATAATAAAGTAATCACACAAAATGTTAATATAATAAAAAGACAAGAAAAGTTTTGTAAAAATATCTTAGTAAGAAAACTTAGAAAAGACAGAAAAATGAAAGCCAACACTTAACGATATATCGAGAATTCTAATCATATACTCCTATGTTGCTTTTAAAATTTTTGCAATTTCGCTGTTCAGTTTTATATGGCGTGAGTGCGAAAACAATTAGGCTTAATAATAAAGCTAAAAAGATAAAAAAATAAGTTACTAGGATTGAGTGTAACCGCAGATTCGTAGACTCCGAGCTCAGCGAGAGCGTATAAAAACCTTACAAGGCATTTCTCCCACTTTCTTAGCATGCCTTCGTGGTGTCGTGGTCAGCACTCTCGGCACGTATCGAGAGGTCCGTGGTTCGAATCCCGGCGACGGCATTGCTCACTTTTCATGTCTCCTGCTTTTCAAAAAGTGCCTAATAAATCTACAGTGGCGCTCTAATTAAAAATGTGGTGGATGATGATTCTCCACCGCCAGGATTTGGCGTTTGGGTTCCCTAATCCCCAGTCGCCCTTTAAAAGGGCGAATATATGAAGTATTTCTCCCGCCTTCTTGGCATGCCTTTGTGGTGTAATGATCAGCACGGTTCGTATTCGAGAAGTCCGCGGTTCGAGTCCCGGAGAAGGCATTGCTCATTTTTCATCTTTCCTCCTTTCTAAATGACCTAATGACTGTACAAGCTGAGCTTTTAAACATACTCAAAATTCAACCATTTGCTTTGCATAGGTGGAGAAACATGATATGGAAACGAAACCATTATAAAATGTTATGAGTAGGGCAGATTGTTCTAGTGCAATTTTTCTGGCTAGAATGACTGCAAATATCACTTTGTTACAATGGAGAATATATGATAGGATATATGATTTATTTGAATTAATACTTCACTACAGTCACGGCACGGGCAATGCTGATTTCTTCGATTTCCTTGTTTCGAAAAATTCTAAAATGACTCTACAGTGGCGCTCGAACTAAAAAACGTGGTGAATGGGGATTCTTAAGAACCAGGATTTGGCAACTGAATCCCCTAATTCCCAGTCGCCCTTTAAAAGGGGGAGTATATAAAATACTTCTCGCACCTTCTTAGTATGCCTTCGTGGTGTAATGATCAGCACGCTCGGCGCATATCGAGAGGTCCGAGGTTCGAGTCCCGGTGAGAGCATTGCTCATTTTTCATGTCTCCTGCTTCAAAATAACCTAATGTCTCTAAAACCTTAACGGTTTTGCGTGACCGTTAAAATCTGAAACTTTTCAGATTTTTGAAATTTTTATTGGGTTGAGGTTTTTTTTTGCGCATGGACTATACATAATTCCTCACACATCACGCATGTACTCCGCATATAATGGTTCATTAAAAATGAAAGAAAGAAACACCAGTATTTCTTGCTGTCTACTTTATTTTTTCCCGCAGTTAAAAAAATACTGCTAACAATATAGAGTAAAAGAAAAGTAAAATCATATACTTAATCACTGAAAGCAAAACGCAAAAGCAATATTAGCTAGCACTAAAGCTACTGCATACACCTTGATCAAACAAAGTAAAATCATATTCCTGAAAAGAGTAGTTTTATGAAGTGAAATATAGTCAACATATGAATACCTTACCTTTTATGGGTAAGTTCGATAAAATCTACATCTAATCGAATTAAGATGAAAATCGAATTTATAGTTTAACATAAACGAAATTTACTTTTAGAATTCTTAATTAACAATGAAATTTCATATGGATCACCGATACGGTGTATAAAAATATTTTTCGATTTATGTTAAATTTCACAAGTTTTTAGCAACAAACTTTTGATTATGAAAATTTTTAATGACCATTCAAATTCTTAAATTTTATTATTAATGAGTTCGCATCACGAAAATTAAATAATCGCAAGTGAGAAATTAGATTATTTTGCATGAGTTACGAAACATTAAAGAATACCGTGCTTAAATAATAATGGCACAATTGCTTACTTAAAAGCGCGGAGGGTAACTATGTACTGAATATTAAGAAGCACATCAATTCTCCAGACTAATTGTAGTATATATATAGAAGGATGCGACTTGTCACAAATCCTCACAATTTACATTCTATAGTTTAACTCAGCTGTTTTCATGACCACACATTTTCTCACGTGATTTTTCAGTCTGAAGCCAGGAACGGACTTCAGATTTTCATACAACTTTTATAGTATTTGAGGGAAAGTTCTAATGCCTGAAATTTAGAAGGGATTAACAGAGGGTTTTATTTGTGCGCCATCGAGCACTTTAAGAGACTTCCAGGATTTCCTGAATGTTGTAACCCACAGTCTTCCATATGTTTTTGACTAATAATCATGGCAATATCTGTTATACCATCGTCATATTTCTGCCAGTCTATCATTTGGTTACCTTTACAATATCGTTACTTTCTCTGAACTGGCTTTTGCAAATTACAAATTCGCCCCTTTCAGAAAAACCACATGCAACCTTCGCTTGTTATAACTCGATTGCTTGCAAATGTTCACCTTTAACAGACAATATTAGAAAACTACGAATCTTTAAACTAATATTTAAAGCTGAAATTCATACATATGAAGTAATCAAGGCATTGCGACTCTTTTTTTCGTTTGCTTTCTTTATGCATATTTATCTTTCCAAAGCTGTGTGATGTTTCATTTGTTCTGATGATCTATGTACTATCTTGTCTTTGAAGAATGAAACAGACCAGCCCTAAAACTTTGCTTATAGTTGATTAGATAAAATTTTCTATACCCATAACTTTACATGAGCAAATCGAATAGTCACACAATTATTTCACCCTTAAATCCCGAAAAGGCTTCTTAAGCATACTTTGTAAGATCTGTATCTGTTATTCCACATAAACTAAATTAGATCCTACAATGAACCTGGAGAATTGTTGCACAGGCATGAATAAATTACCACCACAGAAGAAGGGTGAAAAATAATTCTTTATTTAATTCAAATGATTAACAGAAAGGCACGATCATTGTGCTTTAGAATGGCACCGTCAACTTGCTATGAAACTGAAACGTAGAATATAATTCTAGTCAAAATCTAAAATAAAATAGTGCTAGATTAGCACCTTAAGTTACACCTGACTCACAAAAGCCTAATAGGCGTGACGATAATCCGAAAAGGTCAAGGAGGTTTACTAGCGTAACAGCCAGATAGCGACGAAACGTGCGCTGGCTAACGAAAACACTCTCTGAATAAACTCAGATATTCACCCGTTTAATATTCACTTCGCGTAATTTTAAATTTACATCCTGGCGAGAAAATGTGAGGGGAAGTTGAGGAGTTCAGGATAGGTATCAAACTCAAAATAAATTTCTTATGCAAAATAAGGGAAACCTTACAGCTTCTTGGCCTAGTTTATTGATAGGATGCTTTCTTTTGCGATCAGTAGAAGTTCGATACATTTTATATTTTAGAGAAACGGTTTTAATTTGTTTAGGATGTAAATGAGATACGTGAATGTAAGAAGATAACCTTCAAAGTTAGAGACAAAACTTTTGGCAGAGACTCTAACCGTCGTGGTATTTCCTCGCCCAGCTCTGAGAATTATGTTATCCAGCGTTAGCATTTTGCTAGCCGAATTGCTCGTGAAAGTTTTATTCAATTGAGGTAATTCTTTCTAGGCCTTTTACCGTGCGAATCTGTGATAATTTAATTTTAATTCACTTTTTATGTTATCTAAACTCCAGTAAGCTGCTGAGATTAAGTTGCAAGTACAAGCAGTGCATTTATTAAGTTTAAAGTTTTAAATAAAAAGGTTTGTTTAAACTTCGTCTAACTTATTTCCGTAGGAAGGGCGATAAGTTTCCTGACAGTCTCAGTACGGACCACCAAGCAGTTATATAACTGAGCGGAGCTCTCTATAACGGCAGCCCTGTTTTGCTCAATATCATATTGTATATTTAATTCGATATTTCTATAGCCTGAAAATGTTAAAGGACTAGCAAGAACAAAATTCTATTTTCCATCTTCCTTGACAGAGATTCATTAACTATCTTTCTATACTGCTTTGTACTGGATTGAAAACGCAGTTGTTTCATTTTATTGTTGGCACCCACAAAATGAGAGCCATTATCAGGGTGATGTCACAGCACTCGAGTGTCTTGACATCAAACGTCTTAAGACTACAGTAAACGCGTCTGTTGTTATGTCATTCACCTGCTTCAGAGGAATGGCTTGAGACGCAAAATAAACAAATAAGTGCTAGGCATGTTTTTGTGATTTTGCCATTACGTCTTTTGAAACTCAAAACGAGAAGCAAACTTAAGAGTCTTAGGACTATCAGATATCAACCATCATCAAAACCTTAAACTCTTCAGAAAAAGAAAATATAAAATAAGCATAAATCATCGTATTGCTAAATTTTTAACTCAAAGTAAAATGTCTTGATTATTATGAAATGCGCATCTTAATAAAAGGATGAAATGCACACACACGTTACATTAGAAGGTATTTGACTGAATTGCTTATACCAGGTAAACCTGCGATTTTTACGGGACGATTACAAATATCATAAGGTTATTTAATTTTGTTCATAGGATTATCTAATGTTGTTAAGATTATCTAACTCTGTTTATAGAATTATCTAATTTTGTTTTCATAGAAATGTTTCACAATATCATACACCACGATTAGATATCTTTTGCTACGAATAATGTCATGTAATAATTATTTAATCTGACTGAATATATTTTTACTTTCATCTTATAAAACCTAACTGCCGCATATATTTACTAAGTAGATTAATTTTCTAATACAAATACCTTTTATTAAATGTCTATAAAATCAGATATTTTTAAAAAATTACTTGCAGTTGTTGGAAAGCCCTACCTACATATTTTTTCAGTATTTCACTCCCTGACGATTTAAATGAATTTTACATTACGAGATACTTTCTTACATATCTTGATGCATCACAGGATATGATGTGAACATAGTGCATATGACCTATTGTAATTATTATATCAATTGCTTCAAGAGGCGTCTAATAAAATGCGCCCAGCCAAATTGCTTCAGTAAACAGAAATACAAGGCTGTTTTCTTAAATAGCTGTTGTATTAAAAATACCCGAATGATAAATTCTGCAAAAAGCCAAATATTATCCATTTTGCATAAATACTGAACCAATGAACTGTAGAGTCATTAGGTTATTTTAAAGCAGAAGAAATGAAAATTGAGCAATACCCTCGCGGGGACTCTTACCTGGACCTCTGGAATACGCGCCGAGTGTGCTACCGTTACACCACGAAGGCATGCAGAAAGGAGGAAGAAAATGCTTTATATAATCCCCCTTTAAGATCGGCTGGAGATTACGGGACCCAATTCTCCAAATCATGGTGGTAAAGAATCCTCATACACCACCTTTTAGTTCGAACGCCACTAGTCATTAGGTTATTTTTGATGTCAAGAAGCTTGAAAATATGCCATACTCTCACCGGGACTCCAACCTCGGATCTCTCGAATACGCGCCGAGTGTGCTGGCCATTGCACTACGAAGGCGGGCAGAAAGGAGAGAGCGAATACCTTATAAAGTAAGAAAAACTGTTGGAAAGAATTAAAGTTATTACAAAATGAAGTTCTTAAAGTCCGTAGATCTGCAAACTAAGAGAAAATTTAACTAAATAATTGGTAAAATCTGCTTTTGGAATTCAGTTTAGAGAATTCGCCTTTCAAAACTATCATACTTTGATTTATACCATATAAAATATATTTATATGAGTATTTCTTCTCTTAATAAATTAACCTCTTCAAAATCTAGAAGGGAAAATTACGTGTTGTGTGCCACTTCTAATCGAAGTAGTTAATGAAGAAGTATGTTTGAATGGATGCATTACTATTACTGAAATTTTAAGGAAGTCATTTATCATTATCACTTTCAGTTTTCACTTGTACATTGTACTTTATCACTAACTCCACAGCATCGACAGAGTCGTTTGGAGTGCTGTCGTAGCTGGTCATCATGTCTGCCAGCCTAACGGTATGTATAGTGTTCAGCGATGAATCCCGCTTTTCTTGTCTTTCAGTCTTGGAACAGATGACCATCGGATCCGTGTGAGAATTAGCCAGGACCAGTGGTCCGAATCTGCTTTGTTTTACAGAGCCACACAGCTATTACCCCTAGTGTGATGTAGTATGCGGTGCTATCTCTTACGATAGCAGGTCAACTCTAGTCATCCTGCATATGACTTTAACAGTTCAACTGTATATTTGATGATATCCTGCGGCCCTTTATGTTACTCCTCACTGCACGCCACCCCAGCACCATTTTTCAACAGGATAATGCTAGGTTTCGTGCGGCTTGCATATCTCTCAGCTTCTCCGACGTTCTCATACTCTTCCTTGAACAACAAGGTCATCAGACCTTTCGCCAGTTGAACACGTATGGGATATGGTAGGCCGGCGCTTTCCAGCACCCCAAAATGTCGCAGATCTGGGACAACACTCGAGGAATGCCTGGCATAATGTATCGCAGGTAGGAATCTTTAGTATGCATCGCCACCAGGAGAAGTTCACCAGTTAACTATTTAAACACTCAGTGTGCAATTAGTAGCCACCGATGTGTCCTATGACCTTCGTGTTTTAATCGTTTTATTACCTGCATATCGACTTTACGTACATTTAATTTCAATAAAAATAGTCACTTTTCTATGGCGATTTTTTCCCCAAAAGTGCGTATAGCGAGTGAGATACGATATTGGAGGCGGTGCTGGGGATAAAAGTGTATCTTAAATAATGGATACATTTTAAGGATTTTAAAATGCGCAAGCATTGTGGCGAAAAGAACTTAAATTAAAGAGGCGCAGCAAAGTATTAACATAAAATGTCTATATTCTAAGGCCAATAGTGAGATGGCAAAATGGTTAAGATTTTTCATATGTATTGGAGTATTATGAATAAACTTAGCTTACCTAAACTGGAATAACTGGTAGATATTAAATAAATCAGTTAGTATAGTAAATCTCACCTGATTAGGGTTATAGTTCTATAACAATACTCACCTGATTAAAGAAGTATGATAAAAACGAATCTTGCGGAATTAGCATAATAATAATATAAATTAGCTTACCTGATTAGCGTAATAATCATTTAAAAACTTACCTAATTAGGATAATAAAGACATAACAATGCTTGTCTGATTAGAGGAATAATCATTTAAAAGCTTATCAGATTAGGTAATAAAGATATCACAATGCTTGTCTCATTAGAATAATAATGAATTTACTTTTTCTCTGTAGGTTAGCTTTGTCACATTTTACAAGCCGTTACACAACTCTATATAATGAACCGTTTCCACTTGAAGAATAGTTGAGCAGAGAAATTATACAGTGCGTTCATAATATGCATAAACATGTCGCATTTAATTTTTATATAGCCTTTAATAAATTTTCTAAGCAATTTAGAATAATTTAATGAATATTCAGCGTTTTATAATTTAAAAAACATTGTCCCACCTGGTTAAGATAGGGTTGATGTCTATAACTAAACAGTAACATTTAGCATTAGCTTATGCTCATTGCATTTTAGTATCTTACTGAATTTAGTCTCAATTTATGTTTATTGCATACACGCTTTCTTTCTTCCTACATTCATTATCTATAGATTCCAAGTTATGTCTTAAATAACTCCATGGGAATAAAAAAGCATTAGCATTTATGTAGTATAGTATAAATTCTGTATTTTATCTTGCGTATTCCAAAAACACGGTAACAAAATATTATATATTCCATATCTATTCGTAATTTATGGAAAAGATTGAGACTTATAACTGATAAGTCATTAACTTTGCAAGGTTATTTGTGTACTGAATTCTCCTCTTACACTGGCAAAAGAATGTATCTGAACTCAAATTGAGCTAAAGTTGTTTGAGAGAATGAGCAAGTAAGGAAGAACGCTCATTCTAAATATTTCATTCTCTCAGATTAAAATGCCATTTTTAATATAGCTTGACGATTCAATTTGCATTTTCTTCCCACAGAAGGCAGAGAACAATGAAGCTGTAATTTGCTGAAAGAAATATTTTTCATAGAAAAACTACATAAGTGTATTCTACCAAACCCATTTAAGAAAGATTTATTTTATTACAATTGTGCAAGCAGGTTACATCGTGTATCGGTATATCTCTCAGATTCTAATGATTACCCTTCAAATTAATACCTACCTTTGATGAACAATATGCAAAGTTCATGAAATATAAATATAAAATGATATTCTGTAAAAGCAGCTGCAATTTAAAAGAAAACAAGTAAATTCGTTGAATGAATGATTGTTTATATTTAACTCGGATGTTTAAAGAAACTATATCGACGCGTTAAATATAAACTGTAATATTCGCTGCTAGAGCAGCAATCAGCAATTTGCAATCAGCTAATTACAACATGAAGTAAATCCGATTAAAGAAAACACTAATCGTTGGTTTTCTTTTCGTACAGATGAATAGTAACAGTAAGAATAATTAAAACAGAGGATAATCAAAACACAGAATAAATATTTCCACTAACTTAGATGAAAGATTCACATACTCGAGAAACTGAGATGATTCAGTTATCTTTCACACCTAGTATACATATGTTATTGCAATGAAAGTGATCTAATTTTGCTTTTAATTTTATGATATTTTAGGATAATGAAGTTTAGACAGTTTATAAATTATTTCATGTTATCAAAGAGAACTTTAATAGCAAAACTATTACATTATCACAAAACAAAAAACGACGCGACATATAGCAAAACCCAATAGAAAGTAAATGAATCCAGTTACGCTATATTTACTGTAAAGCGAAAGTTCCTTGCTTCCACTTTATCGTTTTTAGTCTAGATTACTTAATGGAGACCACATAAGAATTATCTCCCTAAATTCATTCCTTTTATGAATGACAGCATTCCGGAGAATGGAATTTGAGAATATAGTTTACAACCAGCCTCTCAAGACAATGTTCTGTTCTCCAGACTTTTAAATTCTCCAGTCACGGTTTCATTAACAAAAACGGTAAGATCGAGACCTATCGGGATTGAGTTTTATTGTTCCACGACGCTTTGCTCGTGTTGGTCAAGATCCTAGGTCTGTCAGGCGAAAATGGAATTCATGGGTCCAGAAGAGCCATACTGAACGCCATGCAGGATCTGAATGAGCTCGGACCTCCAATATTCGACAGCACAGACATGTTGCTCTTTCGGCCTTGCAGGATCGTGCAGCCACACTACATACCCTAATTCAGGGACTTGATTCGTTTGCTTGGCGACGTTGTCCGCATGGAGAATGCGACGACGTGTTCAGAACCAAGGATTGTCAGTATGATGACCGTTGTTGCGACTATCTTTGACACTGCAGCCTATAGTGGACAGGTGGGCCTACAGTGGGCAAAGGACGACAACAATCGGACACAGGAGCAGCTACCCATTTTTTTGGACGAATCCCGGCAGCATCATGATGGTCGTATCAGTGTGTTTCGAAGAACGAGTATTCGAATAGCGAATAACAAATGTTTTCAGCCTGTTGTTATCATCTTTATACGGGGCCAGCCCCTGGCATGCTGGTCTGAGATACTATCCGATCCAATGATTTTGGGTTCTTTTAATACCTTATTTGGCTTCAATAAATTAGTGCTTTTTAAAAGTTTTTATTCAGTGTAATACAATACAACAACTATGTCTTTCATATATCTCACAAATCTGTTCTAAAGATGCTGGTTTTATTTTTATATCATTCAGAGCGTTTCGCGTGATCCGTATTGATGTACATGATAATGGTAATCGTTTCATGTGGTCCGTTTTACTGTTTTTTCTCTGCATTTCGCTGGCGTTGGTATCTTCTCTCTTCATAGGGGGCGCCAGTGCCTCACAGAGATATATCTCCATCACCTCTTATTCCCATATCCAGTAATGTGAACAGACGCCATTATTTTTCTGACGTGTTAACGCCCATATCTGAGCCCTATCTTCGAGGCCTGCCTGAGCCATCTTTCAAAAGATAATGTGCGATCACATGGTATCCGTGCTATCATGACCTTCCTCGGTACAGAGTGTGTTCGACTGTTGCCTTGGTCAGCACGTTCTCCAGATCTCCCACTTTCTGAGAATATCTGATCATGGATTCCTGAGAGACTGGTTCACCAGCCACTGCGAGTAATAAACTTCGGCATAGATCTGAAGCCGTATGGAATGAAATACCTGTACTGGCTATCCAAACTGAGTTCGACTCAATGCGCAGCCGGATCACAGGAGTTGTTGCCGCCAGATATAGCAGCTCAGTGTCCTCACTTATACATACTTTGTACCTCCAAACTACCTGCAATTTTAATCAGATCATCTTTCCATTATACTGTATATATACGATAAATAAGATTCTGCTGTCTGCGTTCCTTTCTGGTGTGGCAATTTTAGTATTAGGTACATCTACTTTTCCTTCACCGCAGAGCTTCAAATATTTCAGGTACATTCCCTGAAAGCATCCGCGAATATATGTATCGCAAGTGCAAAACTTCGTTCTTAAGACTCAGTTGTACTCTAAACATTTCCTTGATAAAATACTCTTATTTTAAAATATATAGGATGCAAACAACAAAAATATTTCTAAGGTTAGATACTATAGAACATGATGATAGGAAATCAATTTTTCTTTGCATTTTCTGTTTGAAAATTCATACCCGAAAATATTTAATTGCTTGAGAAAATTATCTGAAGAAGATAAATTTATTTACATCACCACTATTCTATTGTAGCTGTGTTTTTGTTTGCCTTGAAACCACTTATCAACCGAAACCGCCTATCAAGAGCTAAGCGGTAGAATAATTAAAAAGCAGTTGTTCGATAGGGGTTCAGATCTCAGTGAAAGGGAGGGCTGCAATTGAACTCCGCGTTGTCTCCCCCATCTATAGCATAAAGGCCCACTATGAAGGCATCCCTCCCTTTAGGCAGTGGGTCCTCGTGTGCTTAACTGTAATCCTTTTAAATCCTTTAAGCCTATAGCTATGGTCAAAAATTTGTAATGAAGTGTAACTGGTAGTTATGTTCCCCATGTTTTAATAATATCTACAAAGGAAACTAGAATTACTTTTAAAATATTTTTATGCTTTTATTAACTGCATTGATTAATTACTAGATGGCGGAAAATGTTAGTGAATTAGCTGATATTTGTCCTCTAACGCTTCGGGTATAGTGTCAGCTAATTTTTTTTTCTCAATATTTTTTCTTGTTATTAGGTTACTATATCACATGAATGATGACTGGTTTTTATTTTAAAATAGCTAAATATCTGAAATTAACAGTTAAAAATTGTCAACAGATGAAAAATTTTAAAATAGAATAATAAATGTTTATGTGACTGCCTAATGTTTGAACGCGTAAATTTTGACAATTTCCTTCAAATGTTCAGCAGTCACGAAGATATTCGTTAATAAATAATGTATTAATCATTACATAGAAATATCTTTAACAAATATTATTTTAGACACGCTTTTCTGTTTCAGAAATACACAAGACTGCCCACACTTGCTATCACATTTCTGAAGATCTATCTTTAAAGACAACGTAACGACTCTCTACGAGGCCAAACGGGAAGTCATTGTTCCAAGAAATTAAACTTCCAAAAATCTTGATCCTTTCTTCTTCGAGATCTCTCTTTTCAATATATACATGCACGTCTATATACAATATTCTCAGGAGAAGGCGCGTGTCAATATTTCTCCGTCCTGCCCAATCTGTCGGCAAGTCAGGAGTCGGCGGGATTTACTGCGATCAATACGTCAGCGGAGTGCAATGAGTCTGCTGTTAGCATTCAGGATAAAGCGTCGGAAACCTAATATGTCACTGTTTGCATTTCAATCGCTTTTCAGCTCGAGACAATCGCCAAAAATATCGCCAACGGCTCTGGTTTCTCAAACGAAAAAATTTAGTAACAATTCTAAATTTTAGGGAAAACCGTTATAGAAGAAGTAGAAATTTGGAAATTTTCTGTAAAACGTGAAACTTTTGTAATATTTTCAAAAGCAATTTTAAATTATGCTTCCCTATACTTAAAAATATGCATTATAAATTTTGGATTCTAATCAATAAAAATCAAGCTAGATTAAAATTTTACGTGAAAATTGTTTTTTAGAAATTCCATACTAGCAATAAGTAAAAACATAGTTAATCTGAAAAATGCTTAAGAATCTTTGAAATTGTTTAACGTCATGAATTAATGAAAGATGAAAAGATGAACTGGAACAATTTAAGAGGTTCCAAATAAGAGTCAGAGCAAAAAAACAATTATTAAACAAAGCTAATTGCAATTTCATTGGAGCTAAGTCCAATATAGTAAAACACTGATACTATAGTGAAAGCTGTGGAAGTAATACCTCACGTGCATTTGCAGTATTTCAACGAAAGACGAGAGGCGGGTTGGAAAGAGATTTTTCTACATTTCTGATATGAATGAGGCTAAAGCTAAAACCAAGCCACTAGCGAGATTATGATGACTGAAATTTCGGAAGCTTCCATGAAAGCTAGCTTAAAAGACGAATTAGTGTGAGAAATAATATTGACAAGTTAAGATTCTTATCTCAACAATGACTTGCTAATGAAGACCTTTCACCTCTTCCTGTTTGACACTTAATCCCTTCAACTTCAGCTTTGAGAATCTGCGTGATTGCCCTATATAAACAAATCTTTAATAGTGGCTGAGTGGTTAAAACTGCTGAATATTGATAGTTCGCCTCGGGCTGGAATCCGGATGAATGGACTGGCTGCGTGAGCAATTTTTGTAGTTTTCGTCCATGCGATGCATAACAAGAATATGAGCCAGCTTCCCTTGGAAAGTCATCCACAAATGGCATCCCTTTGGCTGATAGCCCTCGTATCTTGTCATATTCAAATAATCTTAACTAGCCTAATCTATATACGTAAAGACGCGTTCATAAGGAATTTTACAAATGTCCTATGAATGGAAGTCTGGTATTTGCTTTTTATAACTGACAGTTTGATAACAGGTTTAAAGGCAAACCAATTCTGATTATTTAAAATATATGGGTAAGCAAAAATAAGAAGAAATTTTTAATGAAAACAGGGCTGTATTGTCTTATATATAATGCCATGCTTTTTGTCTCTTAAGAAAAACATATCCGTCAAATAACGTAGCCGAAGGTTTATAAAATTATATTAACACATAAGCGCCTTTTGTATACGCATACACACAATATATATTAGCCTAATAGGGTACTTGTGTTAATTTGGGTACCGTGACATGCATACAGATTTGGCCGCGTATATTCTACAGAAAACAAATCCAATGTATAACTGAAAGAAAGAACGGTTTTAGTGGCACATGACACTGTTAGATAGAATAAATATGTGGACAAAATAGGTTTTTTGTCCACATGAATTTTATGTATCCAAATGCTTATACCAACTAATTATAGTCTAAAAACGAATGTAAATTTAATATCACTTTTTACAAATATATTTTATGACATTAGGTAACATGGTACTTACTTACTAAAGCAACCGCATTCATAAAAGTCGCCAAATTTTCAGAATGTGCTAAAGTCTGGCAACCATGCGCATAAACATTCTTCGTGCAACCACCCGCATAACAATGTTTCAGACGACGCCAGTTTCATATGCGTTCTTTTTTGTTGTACTCCAGGCTCTAACAACCGTTTTAATAGATTGCAATATTTCGCCAAGGTGGTTGGGTTAATAAGTAATAGTTTTGTTTCCCAAACTTGGTTTTAAAATATGAGCTGGTGTAATTTGCCACCAATCGAAGAAACTGCGTCAAAATTCCTGAAAGAATACAGAATTTTGCTGAAATTTTTCTTAACATAACAACGAGGAAATGTGTTTCTTCGATAGCCGCTTTTGCCGAGTATTGCGTGAAGCTGAGTATCTGTAATTTTCTGATTTCTTTTAAGCGAAAACAGATCTATCTGTGCTTCGGGAGAATAGCGCAAAAAAATTACAGAAACATTTGAAGAAGAATGTAAGTGTTTTATTTTTTAATGTATTATGTAATCCTTACTTGATAATTCAAATTTGAAATTTAAATTGCTGAAGTATGTTTTATTTTCATATGCTGATCATGTTTGCGGACTTACGATAAATATCGATAGTTTGGAAAGCTTTCTAAAATAAAGTGCGAAAACCACCAGCTTGCTCCAGATAAGTAACTTTTATCTTTCCACCTGTAAAAAATTGCAATATTGCGCCAATGTGGTTGCGTTAATATGTAAGTATCGAGAACATTTATGATACGTTATTTAAAAGAATAATAGCGATCAACAACAGAAACTTTTTTTATATGGTAGCCCTTAATGTATTAAAATAATGTATTCGTTAATCTAAATTTTACGTAAAAGAAGTCTGTTTATCGATCAAGCCAGAGTACACAATCCCATCACAAAGAACTTTTTAAGAGAAATTGAATCGTATTAAAACTTACTAGTTTCATCAAATATATCTCAGATGGTACAAGGACATATCTTGGACCCTAAGATCTGAAAAACAAATGCTAAACACACTGGTGGACAAAACTAAGAGATTGAACACTTTTTCCTAAATATCTCGAGAAATACTGAATAGAAATAAATGAAATTATGTATGTATATAGTTTATTGTATGACAGTAATGTGTACAAAACAACAATGAAAACGCATTAGTTATGAGTTCAATATGGTCCATACTTGAGGTTGAAAGATGGCAATGAAAATGCGGCTAGTATGGTGTGTGGTCGCCTCTAATCGGCAAACAGCATGCACAACGAGTAGCCATGTTGTTAACAAGAGAGTTTAAGAATACCTGGGGAAGTCGTACCCACTCCTCCACCAAAGCAATTTTTAACTCCTGAATTGGGTTCTGGGTGGGGGTTGGAGTACTGAATTAGCCCTCCCAAAGGCATCTCAAGCATGTTCAATAAGATTAAGGTCAGGATTTTTGCCTGTCCAATCCATTCTGTGAATATCCTTGCTTTCCAGACAGTCTTCAACCGAGTGGGCCCTATGTGGTCGTGCATTGTCTTCCATAAAAACAAACTCGGGGTCAACAGCACCCCTGTCTCACAGGGGACTCTAAAGTCTCACATGGGACTCTAGAATCTCCTGCCTGTACCTCTGGGCATTCACTGAACCAGTGCCAAACACACGGAGCGGTTTATGGGTATCTTGCACGATCCCTGTCCAGACCATCATCGTTTTAGGTGTATGACATTCATGTGCGATAGATTCACTTAGAAAGTCCTCCACGAAGGCATCCCTCTTCTTAGGCAGATAATCTTCGAGTGCTTTTCCATATTAAAATTAACCAAGCCAAATCAATCAAAAGTTATGCAATTGATTATAATATGTGAGTGAGCAGCTAGTTACGGCTATGAATGAAAGTACTGTCATTGGATACGGATTAGTTTCAATGCAGTAGACTAGACAAATGAACACACATTGTTGAATCTTGATCGTAATGAGTTGAGCGATAGCGATCTCATTAAAATGGATCAACAGAGAACATATGAATTTCAAGATGTGGAATTTATTGAGCAAACAGATTCTTCCTCAGGTGAAATAAGCTTAGGGCACAAGTAGAATATATTTCTAACTGTAAAACAGTTAGATGAACGCACAGATCACGGACATTGAAAAAAAATCTTAAAAGTATTAATCATGTTCAATTATGACTGATAATGCACTGCTCTATTGTAAGGAAAGGTAGGATGAAATGGGAGTTCAAATTATGTTAATTAATACTTTTACCAAAAAAAAAGTATTACTATTGTGTAATAAAAAGCCAATTTTTTTGCGTGTGTTTGTGTTGTGTTTTTTTACGTTAATTTTGTATAACTAGTTAAACACAATTGTTGAAAAAGCGTTAAATGATATATAGTGTTGTATTTTACATATATTTATGCATTCGATTAACAAGACTTCATTTCACAGAGATTTAATTAACCATTTTAAGTGAGCGACTCCTATACTTTCGTATCTGAAGTTTTCTAAAAAATGCAAAATTCATTAAAGTGCTGAAGATGTGAAAATCATACCTGAAAATAATGATCGCAGTGATGAAGTACACACTATCTAATTTTATTCGTCGTTTCATTTAATATTTTAATAAATATGTTACATCAAGCAAGCAAATGTTAAAATGAATACAGAAGAATCTGCATATACGGACTAACATCATCTGCCTATTCAAAATAGTATCTGAGCAATTTGTTTATTTTCTGTGGAGGCCAAATTCTTATTTACTACAAAAAAATGAAGGAATTTTGTTTTGCAGTTTAGTTTAACGAAAATTATAAAATTAAAAAATGAGATATATTTATTTTCGTAATGCAAAATAAGAAGTATATTTTTTAATAAAATTAAGCAACAGTATTTTTCTTGTATGTGCTTAAATTATATTTTATATTTGCAACTTCTATTTAAACAATAAAAAATGAATTAATAAAAAAGAAAAGAAAATCTGAAAGGTTTCAGATTTTAAATTACGTCCAAAGGGGCGTTTTTTAAACATTTTGTATGTTACTTTTATTTATTGAATATCATGTTCTTCGCATTTAAACCATAAAATTCATTTAAAGAACAATATCGAAAAATAATTTTAAACCGAGCATATCTTTATAATTTCCTCCACACAGTCTCACGCGCTACAGATAAAAATGTTTTTTTCTGTACAACGTTGCCATTGCCCGCTTTGAAATCCTTGAGTTTGTTAATCAAAAATTCGTTAAAGTTTTACAAAATATGAAATCGTTAATAAAACAAATTCCAAATTTCAAATTTGAGCTTCCAGATGTTTATATTCGCAGCAGGATTACGGCATTCAAAATTCGATGGCTTTAGGTACCGTCGTTTTACCACAATGCGAGAAACATACATACATTTATGCACATTCTTCATTATTTAATTTCTTTAAATATAATACAGGGCTGCAACATTTTGTGGCAACAGTTTGAAAAGTGATACAGACTTTTAATGTTTCCGACGCAAAATCGCAAAACGAAAACAATAGTCCTTCAGGGACAAAGCCCCTTTGGACTATTAATTAATTAATGAAACAAAAATTATTTTCTCCAGGTGAGCTTCAAAACCAGAACTTGTAATCTTCTCACCATCGCCATCAATTTCACTGCACAGAGCGATGTACTGGTTAGATGGGATAATGGATACAGTTGAGTTGATGTGTCTGTTATGTGATGCTGATTACAAATCTGAAGCTAATAGGGTGGTTTTGAATTCTGATTAATGCTTAACTATTTGTATGCTGCTTTCTTTACCTTTTTCCTTGTGGACACAAATAATGATTGCCTCTTGTGGTGCTTGTTTGGAAACGCCCTCGGTGATGATATAATCCTTCCTTTGAATGGCCGATGGACTTGGCCATAATTTCTGGCGAAGGCTTAATCGGCAAGTACAACGCTATTCAGCAAATTATGATAATAATAATAATAATAATTTCATGATACTAAAATCAGAACAAGAAGTTACTTGCATAAAAGACACTAGTCAATATATTAAAGTTCGTAACTGCTTTTCCATTAATATTTATTTTCTACGTAATTGCCTAACATTGCAAGCCAATCTACTATGTCCTTTCCTTATCTAAATTAACTAAATAAAAACTATTTTAAACTCGGTGCTGTAGCATAATATTTTTGCGTTATTTTAATCAAAAAAACGTTTTCAAATGCATAAATAAATTAACTAAATTTATTCTAGTTTATGAAGAAAGTTTAGCTATAAAGAAAACCAAGAGCTCCTGATATGTGAAGTTCCCAATACTTGACGTTCTGACAACTGAAATTCTGCTCTCCATTTCATTATATACTTCCTCACTAAATTCCGGATTTTTTTGCTTGGATACTTTAAAAAAACTTACCATTGAAATTATTTTTACATTATACGATTTTCAACTAAAGAAGTGATTACTTTTTACAAAGATATGTTCGCAAAATGTTGTTCATTAAACATTTTCAAATAGCAAAAAAAAGACATGAATATTTTAAATGCACTATTAAATAAAACCTCATCACCAAGAAAGATATTAGTTACGACATAAGTATTTACAGGAATTATACGGCATATTGTACAAGGTACAAATGAATGAAATAGAAAACATGTCAAACGAAACATGAAAGTACTACTCTTTGTGACCATCTTCAGCAGTTATGACGAATTGCACGCGCCTTAACCGATAATGATCTTGTATGAACATCATTACTGACCATGCAAATTAAATACTCTTCCAGGGTTCAATAGTAGCTACTGTTACTGACATATAGGCCAATGCTTTACCAATCACATTCCATACGTGCTTAACGGGAGCACGGAAATGTGGGCGAGCGCGTAAGCCAAGGAAGAATTAGTACATGCTGATCACAGACAAAACGCTGTATATTACATTCAACATGGCACTGTTCTGTTAAAAATACCTTCATACCAGAAGTTATACTTCCTCAAGGTGATATAACTTTAAGGCTCTAAGAGCTCTCAGTATATTGCTGACTATTGATAGCGTCTGCAATTTGTAGAACGTTAGGGCATGAATGAAGTGTGATATTACTTAAAGCTATGACTCTAACATTGGGGCAATTTGAAGCGCAGGCTTCCAAAAATTTTCTTCACTGCAGCGACGAACGGAAGTCGTAAGTCCGGAAATAACAATAGTCGCTTATTTAAATTCCTCTCGCCACAATAGCATATGGAAGCAATAGAAATTGGGCTGAGACTTGTCAGGAAAGATGATTTACATCCATGCAACCTCCCAATCTTTTCACACCAATAAAGATTTTGATATCTTTGGCAGACTGTCAAACAAGTGTCAGTAACGGAGATTGATATGACTTTGTTTCAGCAATCGCCAGAGAACAGCGTTGATAGACATCATCTAATATATTATTTTTCGATATAGTTGTGGATGTTGCGCTACATCACGCGTTACCAACTATCTATCTTCCTGTCATGACGTAATTTTGGCTAATGCAGAAGCTTACCATCGATGCATTGAACCTTGTTCTTAATGTACTGGCGTTGGGCGAACCCAACCCTGTACAAGAACCAACTTTTTCTTAATCTGTTCATGTTTTCCTTTCTAAAGCTTGTTAGTTGATGAGTAAGTCCCGTTTTACTTCTAAATATATTTCTGCATACTTCGAAAGCAGTGCTTGTCAAATGAACTGAAGCGATATACTGAGAGCTCTTAGAACTAGAAGTTATATTTCGGTGAGGAAGTTAAACTTCTGGTATGAAGGTATTTTAACAGAATAGTGCTATCATGTCTATGTCTAATGTAATATACAGCGTTTTGTCTGTGATCAACACTTACCAATTCTTCCTTGGCCTACGCGCTCGTTCATATTTCCGGGTTTCCATTAAGCAAGTATGGTATGTGATTGATGAAAAATTGGCCTATATGTCAGTAATAACAGCGACTATTGAACTGTGGACGAGTATTTAATTTGCATAGTCAGTAATGATGATCTACAGAGAGTTCATACAAGATCATTATCCATTATTTAAACGGCGCGTACAGTTCGTCATAACCGCTGAAAATGGTGACAAAGAGTAATACTTTCATTTTCTGTTTGACATACATGTTTTCTATTTCATTCAGTTGTACCTAGTATTATACGTCATATAATTTGCTTTTTATAACCCTCTTTTGTATTCATCTGTTCTGCTTTAAACCAATATTGCACTTGCATTCCATTTACATACGCAGTTGAGCTTAATTGCAATTTCATTGAGCAACAGTATACATATACGGTAGTTCAAAATGTCTTAGAGCCAGTGTTTGTACGACGAAACCTAGAAATAAGGTAATCCAGGGAACGAAACTCGATAAACCAAACGCAACATTTATGAAACTTAATATAAAATAACGTAATGTAAGACAAAAGAAACAAAAAGACTGATGGTCCTCACCTCTGTGTGACCATCAATAAATCCAGTATTGGTTTTACTGGAACAGTAGCAACACAGCCATAACAGCATGGGTAATAACAGCAACCAACTTCGCTACGCAGCCTATTTGTTGCTAAGAGAAAATTACAGTTACACTGCGTAAAAAAAAAGGAAAAGAAAAGAAATTGGAGAGTTCTATATTTCCCGTTCTATGCTGGGCCCATTGACGAGATTCAAATTGCGTTTTTCACGTCTAAAAGCTCGACTTAGCATATGTATTAGATTTATATATAGCATTGTTCTAATATAGGCATTTTGAAGCAAAATCGGACTTTTTCTGAAACGACATGACAATTTTTTTTCATGTTTCGATTCCACGACCCAAATTATGCCTAGATATTAAATTCTGTAATTTTTGGTTAGAAATTTATGGAAAAATTTAAAAATTTATCTTGGCGGATTTTTTTCACTTTACGCCAAGAATATTTCACTTGGCGAACTTCTTAATTTATAGCAACCTATTTTCCTTTTCTTCTTTTTATTGTCCACGAGCGAAAAAAAAGTCATAGTTCACACTTTCAAATAATTTTAACAGAATGCTTAAATCACATTTTTGTTATTATCGCTTATAATAAGTATTTCCAAGTGCAAAACGTGCCACAATGTAAATTCATGTATATCTGAGGAACTCTTGAATAAAAACTCTAATTTTTTGTAGGAGTGCTTAGAAATACATCTACTTTAAGATGATGTAAAAATTTTATATGCCATAATTCAAAACATTTTCCGAAAAATTTATAAAAATTATTTACATTTTTTTAATAATTCATAAAAAATGGGTGAATTTTATTTGTAATGAGCCTAAATTTCGAAATATGAAATGAATAATCAAATAAGTTTAAAAAAAGAGAGATTGATAAATATATACCGATATTAAATTAACACTGAGCAGATAAAATTTTGAGAGCTAATTTTTTAAAATCTACTCGTGCGATTTTTACAAAACTTGGCAGTTTAGCATAATCTGAGTCGTAGAACCGAAATATGGAAAAATATGGCATGTCATTTCAGAAAAAGTCCGATTTTGTGTCAAAATACCTATATTACAACAATGATATATATAAATCTAATATATATCCTAAGTCGACCTTTCGAGAGATGAAAAACGCAAGTTGAATTTCGTCAATCGGCCCAGTAGAACGGGAGATATTAAACTGTTTCTTTTTTTTCTTTTTCTTTTTCTTTTCTTTTCTTTTCTTTTTTTTTAGTCCAAAGGGGTTTTGTTCCTGAAGGACTATTGTTTTTGTTTTATGATTTTGCATTGTAAACAATAAAAGTCTTAATCACTTTTCAAAATGTTGCGACAAAATATTGCAGACCTGTATTATATGTAAAGAAATTAAATAATGAAGAATCTACATAAATGTATGTATATTTCTCTAAATGTGATAAAACAACTGTACCTAGAGCCATCCAGTTTTGAATAACGTACGTTTCCACCCGAATATGTGCATCTGGAAGCCCGAATTTGGAATTTGTTTTATTATCTATTTCATATTTTGTAAAACTTTAATGAATTTTTGATGAACAAACTCAAACGATTTAAAAGCGAACAATGGCAACACTCTAACGGAGGAAAAAAACCTTTTTATCTAAAGCGCACGCAACTGTGTATCAGAAGTTCTAGATATATTCAGTTTAAAATTATTTTGCAGTATTGCTGTTGAACTGAATTTTATGGTTTAAATGCGAAGAACATGATATTTAATAAATAAAAGTAACACATAAAACGTTAAAAAACGCCCCTTTGGACGTAATTCAAAATCTGAAATCTTTCAGAATTTTTTTCGCAGTGTACCTCTCTCAAGCGGTACTTCACAATCAGGTGCCACTCCCAATGCAGCGTTCCACCGGGTAGGTCAGTACAAAGAGCCGTTTTGAAAATTTTAATTAAACTAGGAGACCCAAAAGCAAAAATTTCAGTTTTCTATCTGACGTATAATTTACGTTTCCTGAGCAAATGAGTTTTATGGAAAAATATACGTTTCCGTATTTTATGCAAATGCTTAAAAATTAAATAAGGCATTTTTATTCTGATTCTGTAAACTCAAAATTATTAAATGATTTTCTCCTTTTATTCAGGGAAATTAAATCGTAATTAAACAGTTTTCTATTTCATCTACAGAATAAAAATTCATTGATTTGGTAGAGAAATGTAAAACCAGAAGTAAAATAATTGGAACTTCCCAGGCTCTGCTAAGTTACATATTAACTTCATTGTGGTTATATATAACAGACTGAAACCAAATATACCATTTCTTACGACTAATATTTAGTTTTTATCCTTCGTTTCGAATGAAAACGTGATTCTTCTGTACTTCAAAGATTCATTTATTAGATATTGTGGTAAATCAACTGAGGTAATTTGAAACCTTGTACATCAAATCCGGAGCTATATTTGGCAGAACAGAATTATCATAAAATGAATGGATTTATTAATAGTTCAGTTTATCAAGAAACTATTACGCGTGAGAGTATATTTAAAGATAATGAGTATTGAATATAATACCTTGTTTATTGCATTTTGGAACTTTCATTCGATACTTAAACATTGATACTTAAAACAGATACCTACGTGATTATTTATACCTTCATCTAAAGATAAACCGGCATTATCCAAAATAGAGGAATTAAAAATTTATCTCTTAAATTGTATAATCATCCATTTACATTTTAACTTAATTAGGATATACAGTCTTGCATATGTACATTAAAATTCCAAACAAACGAACTGATTTGGATTCAAGCCATCATTTTGGCTGAAAGGTTCGAATATTTTATAAATTCTTACTTCCTTGTACGACTTAATCAAGTAACGTTCTTCGTACAGTTCCTTGTACGAAGTATTGTAATCACGAAAAATTCCGGGTACCATATTTCAACGAAAATATCCATTTTAACCGCTATCGAATGCAATTTAACGATGTTTTTGCCTGAGATCTGTACGTGAGGATAGACTAAAGGATTCTTTTTCCCCAAACGAATTATAAAACTGATTTAAAATGGATTCAGAAGGGATTTTCTCGTGGCGTCTTTATATTTATCTCGTAAAACTCAAGAACGAGTAGTAGTAGAACGTAAAATATTTGTATATAGGACTGCTATAACATGCAGTTGTGTACCTCGGTTTTCGGTTGCAATCTGCCGCAACAAAAGTATATATATAATTTTGAATTTTTTTGCTTTAAAAGGGGATTGAATTATGTTGTTTTGATCTTCTGGTTAAGGTTGTATGCCTTTAATTAATCTACGTGCAATAGTTTTAGAATTATCAACAATTTAAAAGTTGCTTAAGGGAAGATAAGCCTAATTTTTTTACTATAGCAGCCATATTTGTTTACATTTGAAACTTAGCAGAATAGTGAGCTAAATCAGTTTCTGTACCTTCATTGTCTTTTTTCCGAGTGGGACCAAATGTAAACATTTAGTTTTATGCACTAAAAAATTTGCCTTCTTGCCGACTGGCCAAATTGCTTGTTTTTGCGTAGAAACTCTAATTTTAATTATAAAATTTGTTTTTTAATTGTTTTAACTGCATTTAATGTTTTATATTTTTCTATATTTTTCAATTTTTAATAAGGATATTTTGAATTTTTATGTATTTTTGCCTTGTCGCGAAGTGAGGACTGAATTAATTGAATGAGAAATGTATCTCTAATTAAATATGAGGAAATAAGTTTAAAGGAAATGCAGACAAAATGCATATAATTTAATATTCCGTACAAGGAAGTCATGTGGTTCACACATCAGATTTTTTGTATTAAAATTGCACGCTATACGCCCGAATATACGGCATCTTACATTTTGTCGAATGGCAGCAGTATGGTGCGCCGGAGATAAAAATGCTTTATTTTCACTTTCAAATCGCTCAGTTTGGTAATCTTTAGATTTCGTTAAATTTGTACAAAATATAATATAAATAAAAAACAAATGAAAAGTTTAAATTTCACATTCTGAGGTACCGGTATTCGAGTGGAGGATTACAGGTACTCAAAATCTGGTGGTTCTAGGTGCCGTCGTTTTTCACAGTGCGATGAACATACATATAGATTCTTCATCATTTAATTTTTGTTTTTTAAATAGAATTTCTGGATAGCATTTTGCATTAACAGTTCGAAAAGTCGTTCGGACACAAAAGTGATACAGATCAAAAGTGAGTTTCAAGACTAGTATCAACTCTAGTGCGTTAAAAAATAAAATCTGAAAGCTTTCATATTTTATATTACTTCCAAAGCGGCGTTTATCTCATTTACACACACAACCTACACGTTTCGAAAGTATTTGGACCAACGCCTCTTTGGACCAAAAATTTATTTAAAAACAGCATATCTTTATAATTTCCGATAGAAAGGTCTTGCGCTGAGGATAAAATGTTTTATTCTGTACAGTGTTCCCACTGCTCGTTTTAAAATCATTGAGTTTTTTAATGAAAAACCTTTACAATTTTACAAAATGGAAAACAGATAATAAAACAAATTCTAAATTCAAAATTTGCTCTTCCAGGTGCCCATATGCGAGTGGAGGACTACGGTATTCAAAATTTGATGGCTCTAGATACCATTAGTTTTTCCCAAAGGGAGAAACGTATGTACATTCATGCAGATTCTTCACAATTCAAGTTCTTTAAATATAATACAGGGCGATAATATTTGGTGGCAACAATCGGAAAAACTCATTCAACGCTTTTAGTGATTCGACTTAAAAAGCCATTTCGGGTCTAATAACTCTTCTGGGCTATCGCCCCTTTGGACTAAAACAATGCAGATTCGTTTTAATTATAAAAAAAAATCTGAAAGTTTTCGGATTTTAGCTGTCGCTCAAAAGAGTTTTTTACTTTCGCCTTCAGCCTGCATTCTGCTAGTTTGCTGTTACATTCATTCCTACTAACCAATTTCTTTTATCTTTTTAGTTTTGTTATTAAGCATAATTTTCTTCGCACTTATGCCATATATGATTTAACAGAAAAATTTCAGAAATTTTAAAAGTAACATAACAGTATACGTTTAGATCCCGATGCAGCGTTTAATGTTGGCATACATTTTTTTTTTTTTTTACTTTTCTCACTTTATCATATCAATGTTCAGTTTTCTTACCAAGATGACTTTACAAAACTTTTCTTGGGTGATTACTTTATTCATTAAATATCACGTTCTTTGCGCTTACGCCACACAAAATTCGATTTAACAGCAAAATTCACAATATATTTTAAAATATCATACACTCACGTTTGTGAAAATTGCAACACCATGAAGGACTTACGCGAGTGAGCTGAAATTTTCAGGAAATGCAAAGTAGCGCATGATATGCAAATGATTAGAATTGCAAATCCGTAGCGCATGCGTATGCTGAGCAGCGCCCTCTGAACGGCTGATGGATCCGAATAAATAGACGGCTGTAGCGAGGCGTGTATGGTTATCGGTGGTTATCTGCTAGTGGTAAACGTTAACTCAATCTGTACTTATGCCTCGTCGACGAAAGAGAGCGAGATTTGAACAACTTACAGAGTTTGAACGAGGGAGAATCATCGGCCTTCGTGAAGCTGGATTGTCGTATCGTTCAGTAGCCTCTCGTGTGCAGCGTAACAGCAGCACAGTGATGCGCGTTTGGAAGCAGTGGACGGACGAGTGTCGGACAACTCGGAAATCCGGGAGTGGACCCCGAAATGTGACGTCAGCTCGCGATGATAGACACCTGGTCCGCATGGCGCGGACGGACCGTACAGCTTCCTCTAGACAATTGGCAGCACTGTGGTCAATAGCTACAGGTGTTTCATTGTGTGCTTCATCAATTCGTAGACGTCTGCTGCAGTGTGGACTGCGCGCACGGACTCCTTTATACAGGATCCCCCTAACGCACGACCATCGCCGCCTGCGGCTACAATGGGCCAATCAGCATAGAGACTGGCGTGCTGATTGGCAGCATGTCGTGTTTTCTGACGAATCCCGCTTTAATTTGTGGTACCATGATGGCCGCATTCGTGTCAGACGCTATGCCGGTGAACGCCACCTTCCGGAGTGCATTATCGAACGCCACAGTGGACGAACACCCGGAGTTATGGTCTGGGGCGCCATAGCATATCATAGACGATCTCAATTGCTACGAATTGTGGGCAATCTGAACAGCAACCGGTATATCCGTGAAGTTCTACAGCCCGAAGCTGTTCCCTTCCTTCAAAGCTTGCCAGGCGCTGTATTTCAACAGGACAATGCCCGCCCTCATACTGCTCGGATTGTTAAATCCTTCTTTGCAGCGCAGCAGGTACAGCTTCTTCCTTGGCCTGCGTGTTCCCCGGATATGTCGCCAATTGAACATGTGTGGGATGTCATTGGTCGGCGTCTTGCTCGTGATCCTCGTCCTGTTGCGTCTGCAGACGAACTTTGGGTACGCGTACAAACGATATGGAATGCTCTTCCTCAGTCAGACATTCAAACTTTGTTTGACTCCATGCCACATCGTGTAGCAGCACTTATTGCGGCGCGTGGTGGCCACACAAAATACTGATTCTGATCTCTTGTTCTTGTTTGTTTGCTTTGAACATTTAATCATTTATTTGTACCACTACCACTCAACTGTGTATTAAATTGCATTCAATTATGACGATTCCTTCTTGGTGTTGCAATTTTCACAAACGTGAGTGTATGTATCTTGCATAACTTAAAAACGAGTAGCCTCAGAACGTTGAAATTTTGTATATAGCACTTTTATAACATGTAGATGTGCACTCTATTTTTGGTTGCAATCGGCTGCATATATATATATATATAGTAAAGACATAAAGTAAGAAATTTAGAACTATTTTTGTAGAAGAACGATTTCAGTTGTTTTCAATGTTCCTTTCCCCTGATGAAGTGGCATTGGAGTTGATTGAATTAATCTTCTTTTCAGTTTTTTAAATTTATTTAAATTTCATAAAATTTTTGAAATGCGGCGTGCTTGTTTAAGGGTTTGGGTTTTAATAATTTAAAAAATTCTTTGTTGCATATATAGGATTATTTGAAATTTATTAATTATGAATTTCAATTTTCGTCTTTGTGAAAAAGTAGTTCTAAATTTCTTCCTTTGTATCTTTACTGATATTCTTTCATCCGCTTAATGCGCGAAAATACTAGGCATGCTCATATTTTGTTTTTAAAAAATGTTTCACAATTATATGTATATATATATATACTCACTCTGTTACTCGGCTCTGTCAGCTCAGTTTTTTATTCTTGTATGTTCGTAAGTTGTGCATTTTTTGCTTTAAAAATGATTGGATTATGTTGTTCTTATCTTCCGGTTAAGGTCTGTATGCCTTTAGTTAATCTGCATGTAATAGCTGTAGAATTATCAACAATTTTAAAGTTATTAAAGAGCGGCTAAGCCTAATTTTTATACCATAGCAGCCGTATTTGTTTACATTTGAAACTTACCAGAACAGTGAATTAAGTCAGTTTCTGCACCTTTAGTGTCTTTTTCCCAAGTAGGACTAAAAGTAAACTTTCAGTTTTGTCTGCCGAAAAATCTGCCTTCTTTCCTGCTGGATTTATTACTTGTTTTTGGGTAGAAACTCTAACTGTAAAAATTGTTTTATAATTGCTTTAACTGTCCTTGGTGTTTTTATGTCTTTCTATATTTTTCAATTTTTAATGAAGATATTTTGATTTTTTCTGTACTTTTGGCATGCTGCGAAGTGAGAACTGAATTAATTGAATAGGAAATCTGTCTCTAATGAAATTCGAGGAAAGAAGTTTAAATGAAATGCAGTGTAAAATGCGTATGATTCAATATTTCGTGCAAGGAAGTAACATGGTGTCCGCACCAGATTTTTGGTTAAATGTTTAAGCCATTAATTTAATTAGGGGAACTCTAACTGTTTTACACAGAAATTACAAAGTATCTAAAATACTTTAAGGAATATAGAAGAGTTCGAAATATGCAGACTTTGTAATGGTTGCGCGGAAATGGTGATACAAGGCATTATTGAGCAGTAGATAAAATTGTCTACTGGAGTAAATCGTCAATCCTCGTTTGAATTTCCCTATATGCACCACGCAGAATACGTCGACATGTATTTTATCCATGGAGTTATGGATGGAAATGGAACAGCTTCACAGAGAAGGTACTCAAGAATCCTTCTCTGAACCTCCTTTGAGGAAGTACAGAGAATAATTCCTGTGTACTTGCTTTTAGACAATACAAGGTACGCAGAACAGTTCAGTCTGGGTACAGAGCAGTATTCAGAAAATACAAAGCACAGAGAGCTGTTCAGATTAATAAGAGAATAATTCAGACATAGATACAGAGAAAATTTCAGACTGAGCTTCATAGAGAAAGTGCATTTAGGTCTCACGGTGAATGATGATACACGCCAACAAAATGTTTTTACCTGTTTCTCAACAACGACCTATACCACCTCAAAGGGTAAATTTTCCGCACACATTCCATTACCAAATCTTCTTATTTGAGTCTTTTCTATCTGTCTATATATTTCTGCCAAATATTTCTGAATCAACCTGTATTATGAACATAAGTTACAGAATAATATCTTGTTTATTTACATATGTATCTATGTCTCAATATATGTGTACATATTTATTAGAAGCAAGTTATTTTTATATACATATACAATGTGTATTAGTTTTATGTTTCTTGAGATATTTATGTTTTGTAATACATTTAAGTAGTGCGCTTAATCGGAATAATATAAATGGATTCTTTGAAGGAGCACACCTAGGGTTCCTAATTAGGTTAAATGTAGTTACTAGATGAGTACCTATGAAAAATAATAACCTATTAATTAGCGTCTATCATGCGCCATTTAAGCATTAATTTTAATGAGCTTGCATTTCTTCTTTTACTGAACTTTTTACTTAAGAATATTAAATTCAAAATTCAAATTCACTTGTGTGTTTGATATTCTGTTTTAGAAAGATAGTTTTTCTAAACAATTAAAGTCTGAAATGCATAAAACATAATTTTTTAGTTTAAAGGGGCAATTTGCCCAGAAGGACTATTAATTTCGTTTTGGCATAATTCACTAAAAGCGTTGTTTCACTTTTCGAATTGTTGCCACCAAATATTAGAGCTCTGTGTTATATTTAAAGAAATTAAATAATGAGGAATCTGCATAAATGTATACACGTTTCTCGCATTGTGATAAAACAACAATACCTAGAGCCATCAAAATTTGAATATTGAACGTTTCCATCCGAATATGGGCATCTGGAAGCCCAAATTTGGAATTTGTTTTATTATCGATTTCATATTTTGTGAAACTTTAACGAATTTTTTATTAACAAACTCAAGGATTTCAAAGCGAGCAATAGCAACGTTGTACAGAAAAAACATTTTTATCTCCATCGCACGAGACTGTGTATCCGAAATTCTAAAAATATGCTCATTTTAGATAGTGCTGTTGAACCAAATTTTATGGTTTAAGTGCGAAGAACATGATATTTAATAAATAAAAGTAACACACAAAACGTTACAAAAACGCTCCTTTGGACTTAATTTAAAATTTGAAACTTTTCAGATTTTATTTTATTTTAATTATTCATTTATTTATTTGTTTGTGCCAAAGCGATCATCTGGACATTTAAATAGACACTTAAATTTGAAGCACTAAATGGATAAGATGACCGTGTCTAGACACCAGAGTACTGAAGATGGAGACGATAGCTGGGATAAGTGAAAACTGCTGATAACAGTGAAGTTTACAAGAGGAGAAACCATAGCGTGTAAATTATAGTCCCTAACTGATAAAAGTGCTCCTCTTCCTGCAAAATTAGTACTTAAATAAATATCATACACCGTGTTCACAAAATTCTTATAAGGCTTTTATTTCCACAACCGTTAAATGTAGAAATGCATTTCGAACATTAAAACTTTATATATGAAACAAATATTCATTTTAAAATTTTAAAAATTAATTTCGTAAAAGTTCGAAACAGTAAAACATTAAATGTTTGACGAAATGTACAACGAAAATTGGTCGAGATATTTAATTTCAAAATGCGTGATTTTTGACGTCATCTTCGATTTGTCTTTTGGGGCTGGTTAACAATAAATTCGAAAATTTCGAGGTTAATTTCTTCCCTTTAGTGTCATTAACTGATATTCTTTTTTAATTCGTTACAGCTTAACCTTCTTTAGTTTAATATCTCGTTATATATTACGTTGAAAGAGTTTTGACAAAAAGTACCAAGTTTTCAAATTCTAAATACATGCTATTTAAATTTTGGGACAGTTTTATTGTTTTAGAAACGTAATTTAATAATCATATAAAAATTCATGAACTAGAAATGTTTTTCAGTTTTATTTTATGTAAATAATATTTTCAAGGCCTGAGATCCAGTTCATCAAACCTAGATAGTGGCGAACTGTCTTCAGCTATATTTTTGGTTACAGCTCAGATGCAGATTCTATTAGCTTTTGCAGAGGTAAACGTGA